>JBAMYA010074814.1:0-24543 GCA_037176975.1 Arrhamphus sclerolepis
AATCTGTAGTCTAGTATGACATTATGCAGCATTAATATGGTAATAATCAACACACATAAGAAAAATATATAGGTATATTCTAACAATCTGCAACTTCCTGTTTGACCTCTTGGTTTTCGTTGGAAGTAAACTTCCTAGAACCTAAGAGAGCTTCTGTCTTAGATGTGGTCACAGAGACGCAGGAAGATATAAAGAATACGTTTTTCCACAACAGAACTTAATCTAATTCAGACAATATTCCCATTAAGGAATAACATAGATTGGTTTTGATCTACTTACGTTATAATCCAGGTTTATATGTTAAGCATGTTGCATGTCTGCTGTTCCTTCCAAATTTTTAAATAAAAACACCAAAAACTAGCGATACCTCACAGTGGGCCATTGTGAGCGTTTTCCTTCAGGAGGTGCTGAAGCTTCAAGCAGAGCTTGTTTGGTTCGCTACCGTCCCGCTGCAGCCTCTCCATGTCACTGCGAAGACCCGTCTCTAACAGGATGTGATATTTCCACAAAGGTCTATGTGTGTCTTAATGCGACTATGATCGGGACGCTCCACATGCCTTCATGTGATTAAAACCTTCACTCTTCTGAGTTATATCATATCGCAAAATCAGCAATAATCAGCATCCTGTATAATCTATGTACTCTGTCATAATACAGGAATATGTGATTTCCTTCTCTCTCTTTCAGCAATACTTCCACGCAGGAGGAAACGGGCTGAAGAAGGCGTTTGTGGAGAAAAGCCCAGAACTGGCTTCTCTGCGTTACGCTCTGTCGCTCTACTCCCAGAGCACCGACGCGCTCATCAAGACTTTTGTCACCACACAGCACTCCCAAGGTGATCAGAGACACACTCACACTCAGCTTGTACAATATCTTTTTTGCTGCTGGGACTGAATTTAGTAAATATTCCTTATTCTCTCAGTACACGATGGGATGGGCATCAGAATCACTGGCAATGAGAAGATCAAACCAGACAGGGGTAAGTTCTACGGCACACGTGTCAAACTCAAAGACCGTGGGCCAAATCCGGCACACCGCTTCATTTTGTCTGAACCGCGAGAGCGTGCAAAGATAATTACATCTTACTGCTGGAACATTTGTGAAAAAATTTCAATGTGACTGCCTGTTTTATTCAGTAGTGACATCAAAAATACTAAAACTGAGGTGGAGAGCAGAAAGTCAGGATTTAGGAAACATTTGAAAGATTTTACAATTTTTTTTCAAAACTTGTCATTTTGTCAAATTTACTTTCTTTTGTTACAAAAATTCATGAATTTAGGACAAAAAGTTGAAATTATGCTAAATTAGCTTTCTTATGACTGCAAAGGCACTTTTTTGTGACATTTGGAATTGTACAATAAAGAAAAATATTGGTTGTTAAAGTTTTACGTTTTTACATTTTACATAAAAATTAGTCTTTTTTTTTTATAAAGAAGTCATTTTTTTCTTTTTCAATTGCTTATTTTACCACAAAAAAGTGATTTTAGTACAAAAGTCTCAATTTTATGATAAAGATTGTGATTTTTATGAGAACTAAGTTTGTTTGGTTTTTTTGACAATAAAAAAAATCACTTTTTTATGAAAAAAATTGTGATTTTGGGAAATTTGCAAGTTTGCAAAAACATTATACCACCAAAAAAAGTCTAATTTTTTTTTTATTTATACGAGAAACATTTGTGATATTAGTACAAAGCCTCAGTTTCATGATAAACGTCTCACATTTTGTTTTAAATTTGAGAGGCTATCATTAAAAAAAAAAAAAATTCCTTTTAAATTTATTTTTCTTTTTTACAACAGAGTCCAGGAACTAACAGGAAATCTGACAACATAGCTGGTTGAGAAAGTAAAGAACATCTAGGCCTTTAATGGTCACCATGGTGATGATGTGGTCCAGGATGAAGCAGTTTTTCACTCCTGATCTGCTGGGTTCAACTGGGGAAAAAAACACTTTAACTGTAGTTCTTTAGGAAGAACTACACCTCATTTACATCCTTCTGATATTCCACATCTGTAAAACTGAAAATGAACCTTAAAAAGTACTTTTTGGGCCTCAGCTGTGAACAAAAACATAATCTCCGTTTGCTAACTCTAAAAGAGCCTCCACACCTCTATGCCCCATTTTCCTGGATTTTGTTTTTGTTTTGTGACTGGTGCTCTCCTTTGTACCTTCTACATGCACTTTATCTAAAACTACTGAAGTAGGAAACATGCTGATGTGACGTTACTGGAATCGGGTTAGGTCAGGTAGAGTTGCATATCATCTGCATATGGCAGTGATTTGAGAAGCCGTCTGATTGAATCACATGAAAGATGGTGACTATGGCAAAGAGAAGGACTCCAAGCACCGAGCCTTGAGGCAGCCATGTGGAAAGGTGGTGAAATGTAAACATTTTTACTTGCCGTGACACATGACGCTGATCAGAAACGAGAGATGAGGGAAATGTGTCATTGCAGCAGAGACAGGACTAAATTAGCAATAAAGTGAGTCCAGTATTAAGCTGCTGTCATTCACGTTAATGTGCCATACAGGTCCAGGGGTGGAAAAACCAATCGGAGAGGCCATGCTGCAGATCGACATGATGCTCGGGAAAGAACGCAAAGTGAACGTCAGAGGTGAGACACAAAGGTTTAAGCTAGGAAAACATCCCCACAGTCATCTAAATCAGTCTGGTTCCTCTGGATTTGACTTTGGTTCCCAGGAGGTGGTACCAATGCTCCTGGACACCATTGGACGATAAAACTAATGTGACGTAGGCAGAGCCACGACCGGACTAGTATCAACAAAACACCCAAAATGCATCGCAATTGATCAGAATTGACAGTTTTGTAAAACCTTGTTAATTTAAGGTGTTATTAGCAATTCTACAGCCATCCTGGTTCAGCTCAATTTGCTTTATTCGTCATAAACAAATGTCACCAAATCACTTTACACAGAAGACAACTTCAACACGATCCAGTTCGGCCCATTAATATCACATTTTAACGGCAGCTCTTTGCAGTTTAGTTAGTCGAATTATTTCCAACAGAGAGCAGATTCAACATTCAGATAATGCTGATTTATGGAAAACAGCCCAGATGGAGAACCCAATAGACAACACTGAATCTTCACTTCGCTGGAATACCCCATCCTGAGCACGCACAAGTCCAGAGATATCTGCCTATGGGACACAAAGTTAATTGCTATAATAATAATAAGAATAATAATGATAATGCAATAATAACATTTAAAGTGCATTCATGAATATTTGATATATTCATGGTATATAGACCAAATGAAGATGAAATGACTATACTGCTTTAGTTGTATCTTTTGTAGCTCTGAGACCACCCACAGTACCAGAAAGAAAATTAATTTCACAGTAATGTATATACTTATATTTATGTTCACCGGTTCTTCCTCTGTCATATCTCTCCATCCAGTCATCGCCGTGAACGACATGAAGTGGCAGACATCAGGGATGTTTCGGCCTTTCGTTGAGGTTTCCATGGTCGGCCCCTTCCTGGCTGATAAGAAGCGCAAGTTCACCACAAAGTCTAAGAACAACAGCTGGACAGCGAAGTTCAACGAGGCATTCCAGTTGTGAGTTTAGCATCTGGAGCCCCTGCTTAGGGCTTGAGTATGATGACATCATCCGTCAGATTAGAGATCTGTGTGGCTTCCTGTATGTAGCTCAGACGTAGAAACAGAGAAAATTAGTTATGTTTGATAAATGTTGAACGTCATTTTTACAGGAATCGTAGAAAAGTAACGTTCTACCCGATTTGAAAACGGCGAAGACGAGATAGCAGCAGGAAACTTGAAAATGAAGAAGAAAAAATCTACCAAAATCAGATTTCTTGCGGTCCATGTTGCCGCGACACGTACTTATGTTTGAAGAGAGCTGCACGTCAGCCTACAGCGTACTGTTGACACGTCTGCCATAGCTACGGCGCAGCTTTGATTCAGAAGTCCAAATCAGACATAAGATTCAAAACAGGTACAATGTCTCAGCTCAGAGACGTATGAACTTTAAAGCAACACAACGGGACTTGAGACCCTCCTCAAAAAGTTCCTTAAAATAGTTTAGAGGTAGTTCAGCTTATAACAAAACAAATCACACTTCCACCAAAGCCTGAGTGAGTGCTGCCGCCTCCCAGCTGCCAATCAAAATGTAGTCAAACTAGTTTTACAGCACTCGTTACGGTGTTTGCTAGATGGACTTAGGCAGACGAGATTCCTTCTGCAAACATTATGACTGCCAACATTATACCAACCAAAGCCAACGCTTCTTCAGCAGTTCTCTCACCAGCTGGTCAACAGTTGAGGGAGGCTCACACAGCAAACAGTATTTAGACAATTGTGCTTCTCAATCCTAACCAGACAGGGGCGCTAAAGAGCACAATCTTACGTGGTGTTGCTTTAAAGTTGTCAGTTTCAGAGCATTTGTGCTTTTGAACGGATGAATAAAGAATGTGTTGGTGTGGGATAACTTGATGTATTTAATAATATTGAAGAAAGACCCAGCAGCCTTGCATTGCTACACTTTTGTATATATTCAAATTAACATTTAACTTGATTAAGGTCATAGAATGCATGTTGTATTGAGGTAAACCTGCGTTTATAGTTAGGATAGCTGCATTATATATACTTGTTGTGTCCCACTTATTTGAACACTGGATTTACACATACGGGTTGCGTGCATCGTCCGTGTCCGTCAACCACAGGCTTTGGATGAGGAGGCATCATAAATTGTGGGTTTCGAGCATCACGGCGGGGTCATTACATGCGTCAAACATTGAGAGGTTTTCAACTTTCAAGGCATCAACACATGCGTCAGTCAGTTCTAGTTGTGACTAGGCAGCTAGTGCTAGCCAACTTTTTCTTCAGCCGTGTTACTGAGCTCCATTGATGATGCCTTTTAGTTGTCGTGGTAACAGAGTCAACATACTCAAGAGTTGACAGAACCAATTCTAAACCTGCCAAACTGAAACTAGTAACTCAGAGATTCTCATCTCAGGGTTTGTCGACTCTTAAGTTTGTTGAACCTCCTTTCTCAAATGTGCCTCTTTGTTTAAAAATCAGTGAAGATCAGAGGTACAGAGGCGGGCCATTAAACTCCTCCTCTCCTCTGCAGTGTCTTGGGTAAGGAATCAGCAGACTGCTACGAGGTCCAGGTGACGGTGAAGGACTACTGCTTTGGTCGGGCGGATCGGGTCGTCGGCGTGGCCGTGGTTCAGCTGCGTGACGTGGCCGACCGAAAGAGCTGCGTGTGCTGGTGTCCTCTCGGACCGCGCATCCACACTGACGAGACGGGCATGACTGTGATGCGTATCCTGTCCCAGCGGCCTGCCGACGAGGTGGCCAAGGAGTTTGTCAAGCTGAAGTCTGAGACTCGCCCTGCTGAGGAGGGAAGATGAGCAGAGGTGCTGACTCGGGAAAAGTGAAATGACCAGTAAACACAGACTCCCAAAGTTCCTGACTGATAATCTCTGACATGGAGGAAAGCTGAATATTTATGAAATATATTCAATCAGATAGAAAGGAGGTGCTCTCTCTCCAATGTTGAGGGAAAATTGAGAATGTCCTAATGAATGTTTTACTTGTCTGTAGCCAGTTTATCTGGATAAAATTTGACTTACCTCAAAATGTTCCTGGTAATTTGAGACAATAACGAAACACTGGCCTTGGACCTGAGCAGTCATTCTTAACTGCTGCTAAGTTACTGAGTAAAGACGGAGAATTATAAGAGAGTTGGTGGAAATAATCCCATTTCCATGGACGGCTGGAGCCTTTGAGGCCTTTGAAGGTCTTACAGATATCTCGTGTGACATCATCAACATGTGTGAGAGGGGAACCAAAGAAAACTCACTGAGAATTACTCTCCTGGCTTCGTGGGTTGCTCACTTTTCTTTCAACCTTACAACAGATTGATCCAAAACACATCAGTAGCACCACGAGTCAGATCCACAGACTGATACTTGTAGCACCAGACGTGTCTTACACAATAGAGATGTCACAATTCCGTTTCTTGGACACACCATAAGCTTCATAAAAGTATGATGTTTGCAGTCAGTTGCAGGACTGTGGTGTACTCTGATGCTTTGGGGCAAGAAAAGGGTGTCGGCCCATCTCATAATGGCTGCTAACTGGAAATAAGGACTGACTGGCAACTCACTGTCTGCAGTTTTGAAAAGTCAGTCCACGGACTGAAGCCGGATGTTGTAGCAAGTACCTATAAATAGCAAAGCCTTAAAAAGAGCCAGCTTGCTAATGAGGCTAGCTCCGTGTGTGTTTTGTGGCATTCAGAGGTTTGAAGCATGGTTCTGTAACACTGACTTGTATAAAAAGCATTGATTTTTACAAAGAAACAAAGCATTATGGGTATAAAGATTCTGACTCATAACTGGACTGAGGCCCATCAGGCCTTGTGATTTTCACGTTCGTGTTTGGTCCTGAACTGTGGCTGTGAAGACCTGGTGGCCTCGCCTGGCCAGCCATCCTTATTCTGAAGTAAACGCATCTGGGTTTGACTTTGATGTCCAGGATGGATTCAGAAAAAAAGACTGCCTGTGTTGCCTCTGTGGGCGCCGGCACGTGCCCCGGTAGACTCCAGGTGGCGCTCAAACAACTGCTTACTTTAGCCCTGATACTTCAAGTTTGCTGAAAAACTGGTTCTGACCATTGTATTTGAATTCTAATTCTCTGCAACAAAAATGTGCAAGTCCAAAAAAGTCATGATTTCCTTCGTTTCCTTGCCAAAATAAATAAATAAATGTTGAGAAGTCGTGATTTAGTCAAATTTGTAATTTCATGACAAAAAGTCATGATTTTATTTTATTGTAAAAAATGATTTTTCACAATTTTGGGGGGGGAGGAATTGGCTTTTTACGATAAAATGTTGCAAAGCTGAAATTGTATGCTAATAAAGTTGCAATTGTGCAAACGTTTATGTCAATATTAACTTTAAAAAAGTCCCAAAACCACTAATGAGCCCGAACTGTACAACAAAAAGTTGTTTTTTTTTTACACTTTTTCATTACATTTCTATGATTATATGGTTGCTTTAGTTTAGTTTAGTTTAGTTTAGCCTAGCCTAGCCTAGCCTAGCCTTTTTGGTTGTGATGAACTGGGGCTCTTGGACAGGTGGTAGCATAAATCGCAGCCCTGCCCCATTGCTTTAGGTTTTGTTCGTTCTGCACTGGTGGAATCTGGTACGAGAATTTTCATGAGGTGAAGGGATGCAGCTGGCCAGGCTGCTGCTTACCTCCTCCGACCTGCAGTGGATTCTGGGAGGAAAAATGAATTTGACAGCCTTGCCATGCATGCAGTCACATACCAACCACGTCTCTGAATACCTGATACTTTAAGTTAACTGTGACTCAGCCAACTTAAGCTCTTTTTTGTTTACTGTGCCAAGGAACACAAGTGTTCAGCGAGCCATGTTCAACTAACACTCCCTGCGTGTTTACGGAGCGATGTGGCCTTCGTAGAAATCCCATGTTTTACCGCACGTTTCCAAAACTAGCCTAACGATACCTTTGATGAACCTGAACAAGCATTTGTCTGCTGCGTGTGAATGAACTGGGATTATATCTGGAGTGACCACTGAACTCTTGCACTCTGTTCAGAGTTATATTTGTAAAAACATGAAAGCCTGTGACTAGCGCATGTATTTATTGTACACAGAGTCCACTAGAATGGTGATTTTTAGTTCCATGTACTGTTAAATATAAATTAAATTGATCAAATGTATGTAAGTACTTATCATGATTCTGATGTGACAGATGTTGAATATACTTGTAACAATATTTTGTACATAAAATATTATTGAATCAACTCAAGTGGTCCTGTCCTTTGTGTGTTTTATGCAGATTTAACTTCTTTTGTCTGTCAGCTGTAAACTCTGATTAGTGCAAAGATCACCACTTCCTGCTTTAGCGTGTTTGTTTCACGCCCGTTGAGGAAAAACATAATTTCAGTATTCTTGCATGAACTTGTCTTCTGTATCCTCTGAATCACTGAGGCTCTTCAAGTCATCTGCAGAGCTTTAAGAACCCTCCCCCTTGGTTAGTGTTCTTGTCAGGGATACCAGAGTCTAGTGAACCCAGAATGCAAAGGTTGGATTGGTTCTTCAAGAAGTTGTTGTAGGTTCTGCTTTCTACCAGCTGATCGGGTGCTGCTGGTGCTGGTGTGATGGTGTGGGGGAGGTTTTTACCAGCTCATCATGGTTTAAACACCACAACCTACGTGAGGATTGCTGCTGATCATCTCCATCCCTTTATGACCACAGTGGACCATCTTCTGATGGCTACTTCCAGTAGGATAATGCACCATGATCATCTCTAACTGGTTTCTTCACTGAACTCTAATGACCTCCAGTCACCAGAGCAGCTCTGGGATGAGGTGGAACTTCTCATCATGGATGTGCAGCAACTGCTGATGCTATCATGTCAGTATGGACCAGAATCACTTGAGCAATGTTTGTGAAACCTTGCTGAATCGAGACCATGAAGAAGTTAGTTCAAGCCGAAGGGGGTCAACTGGGTAAGATGTACCTAATAAAGTGGACCATGAGTGTATTTTTTAATTAAATTTTACTTTTATGGTGCTGGCGATTGTCATTTAGTAGCAACATTTTATCGTTATTTACCTGAAAAGCCGTTTAATTTGGGCACCAAATGGTTAAATAAATAAATAGTCAGGCTATGATGAGAGGGAGCGTGGCATCAAACACCAAAACTTATTTTACTTCTTTACAATTGTGACATGGAACAAGTTTCAGAGTTTGGGAGAAGATCTTTATTTGTAGAGTTCTTTGAGGTCCATTCAGCAGTGAGAGTCTGAAACCAACACAGAGTAAAATTATTCTCCATCAAAACTCATTAACCCATTAAGACCTGAGATGTATTTTAAATATTAGCACACAATGTATGACTTATATACATATCTTTTGCGGCAAGTCTAAATGAGTCAATATGAATACATTATGAAGAATCAACATTCAGTAATCGTCTGGTGAGATTAACATCCAAGAACATTGACAAAATTTACAAGAAATGACGTATCTAATACTGCAGAATTATTTGTAAACATTAAAGCTGTTGTGATTGCGTCAGTAGTGATTAAAGTTTTAAAAATCAGGTCTAAGCTTTAAATCTTAAATCTTAAACTCTTGGAATCAATAATTTCCTTGAAACATCTTGGAAAGTATTTGTTGGAATGTTATTAGCAAATGTGAACCTTAGTTGCCTGGAAGTGATGAAGGGAAGAGACCAGCTTTTATTCAACGTAAAACCAATGAAACACGAGAAGAGAAATTCAGAATTTGGCGTTTTGTTTTTTGACAGGCTCCTACATATGAAATCCTATGATTTGATGTTCAGTAGCAACATGGATGCTCAGCAACACAAAGACAGGAAGACCAGTAGACGTCATACGTGAAGTTTACGACCAAACAGAAGATCGATATGACAGTGTGTCAGCTTAAAAGCAACACAAAGGAACTTTTGCAATTTTTAGCTTCAAGCAGAACAATGGACATTTGTTTACGTAAAAATATTGGTTTTAAATTTCATTTGAAGGAATATTTGCCTACTTTTAGTGTTGTTTATTATTAGCGTTGATCGTTCATGTCTGCTAACGGCAAGTTCCTAATTATGTTCCAGTTGGGCAACTGGAGTTGGAGCTGATGAATGTTGAGCATCAGTTGTTACTACAGACACTGCAGCAAACTATCCTTCTACCCGACTTGAAAATGACAAAAAGGAAATAGCGACGGGAAATTCTAAAGCAAAACACATGTACCAATCACTTTTCTTGTGGCTGAGGTCGCCACAACGCATAGTTACATTTGGAGAGAGGTGCACATCAGGCTAGCCTACGCCTTTGATACAGAAGCATAAAATTAGCCTTAATCCCATCACCTATAGGGGGAGCAAAAGAACAAAAAGTAGCAAAAAC
Organism: Arrhamphus sclerolepis; assembly: GCA_037176975.1. Taxonomy (NCBI): domain Eukaryota; kingdom Metazoa; phylum Chordata; class Actinopteri; order Beloniformes; family Hemiramphidae; genus Arrhamphus; species Arrhamphus sclerolepis. Next base: position 9,941 of record JBAMYA010074814.1, read on the forward strand.
AATGTGTGCTGCTTCAATTGGTTCTCCAGTAGGTTTGGAGGTTAAAGGCTCCTAAACCCTGAACGATTTCTACAGTTGCATGAGATCATCAAATCTCACACTGAACGACTTGTATCTGCTTAATCTTGTGTACGACATCTATAATGGTAGATGTAGATGATGAGACCTTCTGAATCGTAGACTACAACAGACACAGAATAGCATCATCAGCATGATGCAGCAAAGGAGGAGACTGTGGTTCTGGTCATGGTTAGGGAGAGGCTAGTCGCACTGATTTCACGTTACATATTAACAGGTTCGTCGGTAGAGCGAGTCCTAGGATTTCTGATCCTGTCCACCATGTTGGCGCTACGCTGAAAGAATCACTGCAACGTGAAAACGAGAAAAAAAACTCTGGAGTTGCTTTAAAGTTGTTGTCCAAGTGCTTTACAGACGCTTTCCGCACTCATTTTAGTTTTTCAAGGACTGTATCCTTTGATTGGTTGTTTACTTTTTAATTAGCAAGCTTTAAGCGCTGAAAACAAATTGAAAACAACTAATTCCTGTTCATAGCGGGAAAAAAAATTAACTCTTTATTTTATTGGGATCAACTGTTTTACATTCAATGTAAATGAATTGGGGGCTACCTTAACAATGTGAAAGTGCTATCCTCTAGGTGGCAGCACTAGTCTAAACTGGTTGTTACTGGGCTTTTGGAAGATAAAAGTCTATATTTTTTGAGCGTTGATTTAGCCTGAGAGTAAGGATAAAACAGGGAAGGATGTCGACGCAGAAAGGCCCATGTCTGCAGTGAGAGCGTGGACAGGACTGCTACAGACAAACCAAACCAAAGTCATTTTAACTTTGTGTACATAAAATGATTACAAAGGACTATTTGTCCAGGCATCCTCCTTTCCCACTGCTGTAACCATCTATGATGAATCTTTGAAAAGACTTAAGCAACGATGACTACTGTGACAGTTAATTTCCCTTCGGGAATTAATAAAGTAGTTTTGAATTAAATTGATTTGAAACTGTCTGGTCATAAACTATTCTCCTTTTAAGTGCATTGAAAGTCTTTTGTGTGACATTGGTAGTTTTTATGCCAATATTTATGACAAGATCCCAGTAAACTGGGAGACTGTACTGCCTGTACAAACAGTCCTTTTATACACTTATGAAGTTAAAATAACCTATCCATAACATCACATAAGTGCAACAAGGGCTACCCAAGTACTGAGAAAATGGTGTCCACTAGGTGACAGCACCAGTCGAAACTGGTCATTACCACTACTTTTTGGTTCTCTCAGAAGATACAAAAACGTCCAATAAAAACAAACAAACAAACAAACAAAAACCCAAAGAACAATATGGAACTCAAACTGATTGTGAAGGTGCTGATTTGACCTGGGGGTAAGGACCAAACAGGGAAGCATGTCGACATGCTGAACCAAACAGGAAATTCCGGGCTACGCTCCCGTTATGATGGCAAGAAAAAGATCACCACTGACGGCGACCTGAGTGGTGATGCTGTCTAGCTTGCCTGCAATAACTGGAGGAAGCTGCTAGCGTAGAAAGGTGCTTGTCGGCAAAGTCCTTGGAAGAGTGAAAATTCTGCTCCCGTATGCCGGGTTCACACTGTACGAATCCAGCTGTCTCAGATGAAAGATGAGCAATCATGGGAAAAATGTTCCATCACAGCTTAAAAAACCGTGGTGACCGATCTCACAGTGAGACAGGAGCAAAGATGAAAGACAGAACCGTCTGACCAAAGATGGACTACAACAGATATCAGCAGTGTCAGAAATGTGGAGGAATCGTCTCAGTGTGACGGCCTGTCGCTGCCTCTACGAGCTCTGTCAGCTAAGCAACCAATAGGAATGCACCATGAAATCACGTTAGCATCAGTGTGTCTACACAGCACAATATCCTAGCAACAACAGAGAAATGGGAAGAAAAATGTGCACCTCAAATAAAGAAGAAAGACCCTTCTTTTTCTTGATTTCTTTCTCTTCTTTTCAAAGCATGTGAACCCCACTACGTCAATGCTAACTTTGGAGTCTTTGGTGTGTTAGAACAATCAACCTGCTAATGATGTGATGACGATGCGTTTAGAGTCTGAAATACATTCCGGTTTATTTCTGGTGTAGTGAATGTAACATGCTTTAAATTAAAATGAACTGAATTTATCTTATAAGACTGTAAAAATCGAACAGTGAACCTGGGACTACACGTCATATTCCGCGGTACTCAGGTAGCCTCTATTACGCCACGGTAGTTCCAACGTGATTCACTTGGACTTTTTTTTTGTGTGTTTCAGTGAAACATAAAAGATGCAAAGATACCATTCCAGTAATCAATTATTTCAGTATCAGTGCAGTGATGTTTCCAACTCTATGATATCTCAGTAAGGCTAGCTAAGATGATTCAAGTTAGCTTAACAGTCAGATATGACTTTACAATTAAAAGGCAGCATGTTTCTTTTCTTTTCTTCTGTTTTTGTTCAGGCTGTGCTTACTATTGGCGGCTAAACATGGCTGATCTGACAGCGTGTCTTGGTTGCTACAGTTTTGTGCCGCCCTCTGCTTGTGCTTTGTTGCTGGGCCTCCCGTTGGACTGTGACTGTAAGTAGTCAGGAAGCAAGACCTCGACTGTGAAACTGATCCTTTTGGCCTGGAAGATGCTGTAGGTGTTGTCAAATCTCAGCACATCTGTTTTGGGACAGAGCATAGAGTATTAAAACGGCTGGACTGTACGATGCAGCAGCTTTAGATGAATGAACAGGCTACTCACAGACTCCTGGGCGCTCGCAGGTCAGCGATCCATCTTCGGGGACTAAGTGAGCATTGTATCGCTGGCTGGGAATGACTTCCTGCATCTCGCCCGCCTTCTTCCTGTCACCTTTTTGAGACTTCATAAACACCCCAAAACCAATGTCCGCACCCTCGCTGGCAAACTGCCACCTGAAAGGATGACAATTGTCATGGATTAAATAGGTAGTGCTTCAACTTTTTTGGACCTCTGAATTTCAGGACCCCTGATTGCCATTTTTTACCTCACAAATCTAGAAATGTCTGCACTTTGGTCCCATGTCCAATCATCAACTTGGATAAATTCACAGAAGCTTTGAGCTGACTGCTACAACGATGCAACGTTTATTTCACATGTAACTGTTTTTTTGTTGAATGTTTTAGTCAGTCCCAATTAACTTTCCATCTTCAGAACTATAATAAAATTGCCTATTAATTTTTAATCTCTGAGATTCAGGCATCATTTGAAAAAAGAAGAGACCTGTAAACTTCAATATCGGGTAAGTAACATGCCTAAGGGCTCTCAAATGCTCTCCTCACATGGGAGATTATTAAGGAAACCTACTGAGATCTTCTTGCAGATGCATTTTAGAGCCACAAAGGAACTTTTGTGATTTTTAGCTCAGTGATCCCCTTTTGTTGGCATCGTTTGGGCTCTTGCTTGATCACTCTCTCGTCTTCTTTTGCATCATCATGTTCTCTTAGTCTGTGAAGGACTGGCAACCTGTCCTGGGTGGACCCCTGCCTTTCACCTGAGGTGAGCTGGGATAGGCTCCAGCAGACCCCCATGACCCCACACCGGGAATAGCAGGATTAGATGATGGAGGGATGAATGTTCTCTTAGTTTCCTCTGCCACGATGTCCGCTGTAACTTTGAGAGCTAGTTTCATCATTGTTGGGTGGCTTTGTGCTGTAAAGCAACACACCCAGTTGTCCCAGGATACAACTGGGACAGCAGTCCAGATTAGAGCCTTTTTTTGAAAACAACTTCCACTGACACCACAGCACTGATCTGGTCTCTCTTAATGATTGTAGGAGTCTAAAGCCCTTTCAGACATCCACCTTCTTCCATTAAAGGAACATTCAACCCTTATTCTATCATTGGGCAGTAAGGAGTGTACACTGGATGGATTTATCTTAACCTGGATATTTAACTCCTTAAAATGTTTAGAATCATTTGACTCAGCAGCTTCTCCCCTTTCATAGGATGACAAATATGCCGCACTGCGACTGCGTTTTTCTTTTTGCCATTCTCCATATCACTTTACAGTCATTCTGCCCTACGTGACAGATAAGTAAACCTGCACACGGAGTTTATATTCTGTTAAATGTTTTCAATTGTATATGTAGATATTTTTTAAAAAGATGTTTTATACCTTCATTATTTACTGTTTAGATCAATCTGTCATGTACGTTACATCTGAAATTCTTTCTAACATTAATCTTGGAACTAAAACAGACTAGAATCTGAACTTTGACCAAAAGATGAAAATGAACACGATTGTTCCACTTCCGAGTGAATGGTTGTTGAGATGGAAGTAATGAAAATACAGATATGGAGTTATAATCATCACTCACAGGTCAGAAATCTACGTATAATTGAGTTTCAGGCTCCTGAGAGAAGATGAGATACGTCTCTACGTGTACAAGGTCATGTTATGGGTCAAACAGATATTGTTATCTTTTAGGACTTTTACAAAAGCTTCTGTGATCTTTGTGCTTATGCTTATAATTACTGTGATATACCATTTCACGGCTCATTCTCCATTGTCGTTAACTGTCTGACGTCTTGCATTGCTATGCTAGTAAACTTCATGAAACCTAAGAGAGCCAACGGTCAATGGAGATTTACTCTGTTTTGGATCTAGCATCTAGTGGTCAGTTGAGGAACTGCAACAAAACATACTTGGTGCTTGGGAAGGTCAGTTGTAAAGGGGCTGTTTGAGAAAGGTATGTAATTCTATAGACCAGTGGAGTCTCTTCAGTCAACAAAGGACCCTGCCATTGTTTAGGAAAATGCGCGTTATAAACTCGATCATCCGAGCAAATGAAACCCGTTTTAGCTTCAAGAAGCTGAGAAAATGGAGAGAAACTCTGGATATGTGGAACAAAGCCTGCTCTCAACCAGAGATGTTCACAGAGAAAGTTACCATGGTAACAGACTACAGAGTACACGGGTTCTGAACAGGAGTTTCCCTGATTCCAGGTTCAACACACTCAGTTTGTTTAAAGAAAGTTCCTTCGGGTCTCTTCAACTTATCTATGTGGATAAATCTGGCAGATTCATTTGTATGCTTTCTATTTCATACTTTAAATGCTCGTACTGGATCATCATCATCATTATTATTATTATGATGATTAATATTCTTATTAGGCCCATATGAAAGTTACAAGCTCAAACATGTTGGTTGAAAAGCATTACAGGAGTCTTCGCTTCTTCTTGTAGATGTTACGTCAGGAAACCAGATGGAAAACCTGCTATAAAACCACAGAATTTAGGACTCATTGTTCTAACAGATATTCGGTAAATGTCCTCATACATGCAGGAGCAGTACGACTTTAGTTACTGACCGGAGAACGCAGCCTGGGAACAGGATCTCGTAGTCCAGCTGCTGGGTGGAACCCCGGCTGACAGTCAAGCACTTTTCGTACTCCACGTTAACGTGGTCACGCACGTAGTATGAAGGAGGAACTGGTCCAACGTGGTTTATCTGTTAGAGACACAAAGAGTCAAAATGCAAGCCTCAAAGACTGGATTTAAAATGTACGAGAAGTTGGAGAGAGAAGAAACTTACTGCGGCGCTTTTTTCTATGAATGCTGTCAAGTTTGCTCATTTAAACATTCACAAGTGTCACGTGAACAACAAAAAGTTTTCCCTTTTCCACTTTCATATTTTATTCACACAAATTCAAACAAATCATATTACAGTAGTTTCAGCTACAGTGGATTAGCCCAAACAGTGATTTCCTGAGGTGAAATGGTTCACTCCCCATTTACGAACTCTGGTGCGGGTTCTTTCTATGTTTGCAGATTTGTCTACGAGACTTTTCCACCAGTCATGGTGGAGTTAATCATGAACAGACATGGTTGTAAAGCTCTACTGCTCAAGGAAATCTGCAAATAATGAATCATTACAGTTATTAGATCAACTCAAGCAGCTATTAATCCCTGAGTTCCTAAAATCATACGGCTATTCTTGTCTTGGTGCTCTGCAGAAGCAACGCTAAAATCCTCTGTCAGAGTTGTGCTCCTGTTATGACATCACCAATGTCAGTATGTTTGCTAGGCAGCAAGTAACTTTATGTGTAAATAACCGATGGAGATTAGCAGGAACTCATGAAACATTGTCATTTAAACAATGTACAACAAAGTGTTAGAAGCATTTGCTACAAATGTTAATAAAGCTTTTAGTACGTTTTTTGTTGTTTGTCTTAAAAAAGAAATTCTTGCAGAAAAGATTTTTCAAATCATCTGTTATCAGAAAACTCACATAGACAAAAGAACAGAGAACACAACATGAATAAAGGCAGGCTCCAAGAATAAAACAAAGAATCAGACAGATGTGAAACTTTCACTTTCTACTAAACCAGAGGGAACTTTCAACCTTATTGTTATGACACAGCAGCCATTCAAAAACACTTAAAGCAGCACAAAGGAGCTTTACTCTTTAGCTAAGAGGGACCCTCTACTTGTGTGCAGGTTGAGTTGCTTTTTTGATGCTCTGCAGGGTTTACGCTTGTTTTATTGTCCTCCATCATTACCGGTGGACGTGTTAGCAATAAAAGAGCACAGATTCAGATATTCTCATATCAGTTTCAGGCTTCACAAATCACAAACATACATCTGTCTACTGTAAGTGGACTGATCAGATTTTTCTCTGTTAATGTGCCTCATCTTCTTAAAAGTTAATTCTGGTGCAGATTAACAACGTCTTTCCTTTATTCTTTACTTTAAAATACACCTAAACCTTTGCAGATCTTCAAGAATCCATCAGAAATCAATGGCTTGGTTGATATCTTCCATTGTGTCTTTCACTACTTTAAGTATAATGAGGTGGACTTTAGTTGTAGCTATTTACTTTTAAGTGGTTTAAATGCGCTCAGATGTTGGGTGTTGGCCGCTTTTTAAAGATGATATATGCTGCTTTTTAAAAAGTCAGATAAAGGCATTAAATCAATATTAGCTGTTAAGACTTGGAATGTAAATGTAGCCTCAGCCACCTCTGCCGTGATGTTAATTTCATCATTGTTGATGCGTGACATGGACTTTAAAGCGACATACAGCTGTAACAAGACGAGATGACTGAGATGAGAATCCAAAATGACCTCTGCTGGTTTTTGTCGCTAGCAGGGATGGAGACTGTGAGAGCTGGACAAAAGTAATCAAGTATTGCTTGAAATTAAAATAAAACAGATATCTTATTGTGGAAAAAAAAACTCCTTTGTGCTGTTTTAAATAAATCCAACAGTCCACTTCAGTTTCAAGTGTATTTTAACTCAATTACTTGTACTCTACAAATGTTTTTTTTTGCTAAAGCACTTAGTAATATTGAGATTTCAGAAAGTGCCATACAAACACAGCTGCTAAAGCCTCTATTTTTATGACTCATGATAGAAAACTTAAAAACGCACTATTATGTAATCCATTTCATCTGAAAAATGTCTTTTTTACATCTTAATATAAATACTAACTCTTAAATAAGCTTCTTGATCAAAGGAGACATATTATGATGAGTTTTTTTCAAAGGTTGAGACATTTTCCTGAGGCATTAATAATATGTCTGTGGCATGTTTTGGTTAAAATACCACAAGAATACAGTAGAAGAGCCCCCTTTATAGCCACATCTTTACAGCTCTCTTCACAGCAGCTGATTTAAGGGGGCGGAGCCAATGTTTTAACTCCCCTCAACAGAGGGGAGATAATGCAAATGAACAAAATGGTTGTGTTCTATCTAGAAACTCTAGCTCTAGCTGTTAAACTCAAGGTCTGTGCGCCAAATCCAGCCCACCACTTGCTCTGATCTGACCCACGACAGCGTACAGAGACGAACAAACCTCTAAACTTGAACATTTCTGAGGAAAATGTGACTGATTGGTTTGTTTCAGTGGAATAACTGAGGTGGAGAGAAGCTGATTTATGATAATACAAAAAAGGTGATTTAGCAAACATTTCCATTTTAGAACAAAAAGTGGAAATTCTTGTCAAAATTTGTGATTTTTGTAAAACCTTTTGTAAGAAGAAATCATGATTTTAGGACAAAAGGTTGAAACAACTATATGACTGAAGTAATTTTATGTCAAAAGGTTTCAAAAATTCAAAAATATTCCAACAAAATAATTGTAGTTTTAACATAAAAGAAGCTACATTTCTATGACATTTGTGACTGTATGATAAAAAGTCTTGATCTTTAAAAATTTGCAATTTCACAACAAATTTACTTTGCTACAAAAAAAGTAAACTTTTTTTTAATTTGCAATTTTACCAGAACAGAAATTTGATTTCAGTACAAAAGTCTGAGGATTTGGGATTTTAGGACGAAAATGTACTTTTCTACAAAAGAAAATATGTGATTTTGCAACACATTTTCTTTTATTTACAAAAAGTAAAAATGTCTTTAATTATATTTGAAAAAAAATGTGATTTTAGTACAGAGCCTCAATTTTATGATAAAAGTTGCAAATCTTGTGAAATTAGATTTTTTTTATGACAAAAGTGTACTTTTATCTTTTTTTATTAATTTTATGAGTGAGTTCAGGAACTAGCAGGAAATCTGACAACACAGCTGGTTGAGAAAGTAAAGAATAACCGGCCCTTTAACTGTAACCATGGTGATGATGTGGCCCAGGATGAGTTTGACACCCCTGAGCTAGAGTTTCACACCTTCAGACTCCCAGTCATATGCTTTTTTTTCATAATATGTCCCCTTAAACAGAACATGCCTTGTTGTCTACGCTGTAACCAAACCTCACATGACTCATTGGTTTCATAGTTTAAAACAAAATAAGACGGTTAAAAAGAGACACAGCTAGCTAGCTAGAGAAAAGTTAAACACAAAAAAACACTTTGAGGCTGAGCATCTCAAATCCAACAATCTTGAATGCAGTCACAAAGAACTTTTCTCCTCCTGTTCCTCATCTGTCCTCCGTCCAATTTTTTATCTACAGAAACAGCAATAATCGGTCAGTTTTCTCACATCTGGAGGCGCAGGACATCTAAAGCAGCCGCTATTTGCTGGATTCTACACTGAGTAAAATTGATCTCACATTCGGCAGAATGCTTAATTTTGATGACTCCTACTATTTCAGCGCAGCGAAGCAGATGAAAAGGGATCTATCGCTACTTGAGGTGGGCCATCGAAACCTGCTAACCCTTCGCCAGCATATACTACCCTGTCTGATTTACGTATATAGGCTACGCATGGGTTCTACACCGCCTTTGATGTTTATATGTGTGCAATAATGTCTGTGTTACTCTGTAATTACACCATCAATCAGTAGGTGGCAGTGTGGGATCCTTTCTGCAGCGCTGTAGCCAGCAGTTCTGAACTTCCTTTATATAACTCAAACTTAGCCATGAAGTAAATAAAGTATATCTTATGTGAGTTGATGTTGATAAATGTTGAGCATCAGTCATTTTTTACAGATATGCAGACACAGCAAACATTCTACCCGACTTGAAAATGAACAACTAACATGCGAAAATGAAGAACAAATCTACCAAATGGACCAATTGTCTTGGAATCTCCGTCGACTCAGACATTTTTTGTCCTTAATTTCTCTTTTGTCCTTTTAGTATAATTGAGGAAATCCAAAAAAGAGAAGTTTTCTTGTTTGGCTACAGGAATTCAATAATAGCCTGTGTCGGTTGACTATGATGATTAATTCAACAGGATCTAACTTTACAACCAAAACATTCATTGATCCCATGTAATAAATCTCTCTTCGTGTGGCCTTTTGAAGTCTGGGCGAGACTTGAATTCATACCTGTTTAGAAAACCTACTTATTCATTTTATTCAGGAAAGAAACCACCAGTGTTTAAAGAGCTGACATGAGTCCAACTGTAGTTTGCTATTCAAATATAAACCCACATGTAAACATTTCAGCTGTACTGTATGCTTATTGGTCAAGCAGCCTTTCACCAGAGCAAAGCTACTAAACACTACATGCCAACCCAGGATGCAAATCAGTGAAAGAAAGCAACAAGGCAGCAGTCAACAATATCAGCCAAGTCAGTACATATCCCAGTAACTAAATGAGCCAAACTGTTGACTATTTCAGCAGAAACTCCACCGATGACAGCTGATGGGGCTGAAGTTGGAATCAGACTCGCATCCACCATCGTATATTATATAATTATTATGTTTTCCATCTCACAGTTGATCTTCAGTGTTAAAAAATTATACTTAATGCTGTAGTTGCTTTTCACATCATACTGGGAGGAATTGTGGTTTCTGTGACCAAGCAATGTCATAGCACGCTTAAAATGGTTTCAGGATTTTTTTTGTTTTGTTTTGTTTTGTAAGGCAATTCTAGGGAAGCGGTGGCCATGGACGCTCATTTTTCTGTTGAAAATAGCAGATTATACGACATTCAGTAGTCAATTGGAAATGTATGGTTAGCAAGATAGCAGTGAATGAAAAGTCTGACATTCCCGTACAGAAAGTTACTTTTCATACACTTTTTGTACATTAATTAAGTTAAAATCAGGACCTCTGTAGGACCCCTCTCCACATTATCATTTCGGTGGAATAACATTTTTGAGCCTCTGGGCTAACATTAAAACCACCTTCGTACAAAGCACATAAGACTGCTCTTTAGCACCCCCGCTGGTTGAGAAGCGCAATTGTTATTGCTGCTACTGCTGCAGAAGTGCGATTTGTCTTGTTAAAAATTGAAATACTGCTAAAATTACACACACACACACACACACACAAGTGATCATCTCATGACTCGTAATTCATCACATGCTGAGGTCAGAAGAATAGATCTGAATTATATTTAGATATAATTTCAATGCAAACATTTATTCACAACTCACCAATGATAACACACATATAAATCTCTTTTTCAGATCAGTTTTAATTGGTGAGAATAAAGTTTAAGTCATAACTGTCCTCAACGTAAAACAGTTTAGTTCAATCACCTTTCCAGGATCATCTATCACTGACACTTATTCACAAACTTTTGTCTCCAGAAAGTTCAACATGGTGACGACAAAATGTCAATCAGAAAGTTCATGAACTAATAAGTGATGTCATGGAGGCTCCATCCATGTTTAATATTCAGTCTGTAGTGACCACTAATGTTCCTGGTATCCTATTTTTATTTTTTTTCATCCCTGTCGTTTAAGTGAGACTAAAAAACATGGAGGAGCATTTAACAACTAATTAGGTTAATTGGAAGCAGGTCAGTAACAGGACATGCTGTCACATCCATGGATACATCAGTAACATGGATATAAAAGGAGCATTTCAAAGAGGCAGAACCTCTCTGATGAAAAGATGGACAGAGGTTCACCAATCTGTGACAAACTGCATCTAAAACTTGTGGACCAGTTCCAGAAAAGAGAGTCTGTGTGCAGGATACAAGAGCAAAGGTCAACACTGGATGGACATGATCTTCAGGCCTTCAGGCAGCACTGCGTTAAAAACAGACATGATGCTCTACAGGACATCCTGCACGGGCTCAGGAACACTTCCAGAAACTTCCTGTCAGTCTTTCAACATATGATATGTTCTACTGGGAATGAAATATGACTTCATGAGATTTCTAAATCACTGCATTCTGTTTGTATTTATGTTCTACACAGCATCTGAACCTTTCTGGAATTGGCTTTGTATCTCATGAAGCATCTCAGGACATTTTGATTTGATGAAAATCCTTTTTATTTGTGTTCACAGTTATGCCGATACTCTATTTTCAATATTATTTCTTCTAACAGTGATACAAAAAACAGAACATCATGTTAAAGCTCATCAAATCAATCCAAGCTGGAAACCTCACTGTTCACTATTTACCCTACGGTTTAGATTATTGAGATTATTGAGTAAATTAAGAGTTTTACCTCTGCCTGGAGCAGTGGAGGCTATGTCACCATCAGAGAAATGTGTGAACCTCATGCAACTACAGACTTATGAAATAATATATGAAGACACATTAATGTCTTAAAACGTTACATGAACAGATTAGTCAAGAAAAACATAAATGAATCACATTTCAGATATTATGATCAGATACTTTAAACACATTTAAGTCAGGGGATTTCACTTTTAACTGAAAGAAAAAGAAATCAAATTCTGACTCGTTCTAATCGACACTGGTGTGCTTGATGTTTTCCCGTCATTAGTTTCTGCTTCCTTGTGTATCGGCCTCAACAGCCACAGGAGGTGGAACCAGTGGAAATACCCCTGATCTAGATGGTGTTAACAAACCCACCCAGTTCACCTCTGATGCCACTTAAGTGTGTAGATGAATGGTGTCAGCAGTGAGGAGGAAACATCATGACATGTTGAGGACAGCTCCAGCTGACTGACTCTGTGTGTTTGCATATGTGTCCTGCCTCTCTGCTTCCAGCTGTTAAGAGGTCAGTGTTGATCAGTGACTGTTCAGATGTTTCACATCACTGACACACCAGCAGCACAATGATGATGTCACTGACTCTGATGATGACCACCCTGGGGCTCCTTGTTCATGGTGAGAGTCTCATCGCAACAACTTTACTTCAGGGTGTAAATACAAAGATGTTCTGGAGAAACACTGAATCCAGCAGCACAGAGCTTCTTCCATCTCTTCTCCATGTTACAGAAATGCTCCTATTCTGTTTGGATCTCCTTGGATCTTTCTTCACGCTGCGTTTGTCTCAATAACTCCTATTTTCCATCTTTTCAGGTTCATCAGGAGATGTCCTCATGACTCAGTCTCCAGGATCTCTTTCTGTCACTGCAGGACAGACTGTCTCCATCAAATGTAGAGCAAGTTCATATGTTAGCAATGAGGTGGACTGGTACCTCCAGAAACCCAGTGAAGCTCCTAAACTCTTAATTTATTGGAGCTCAAACCGTCAGCCTGGAGTGTCCGATCGTTTTAGTGGAAGTCAGTCTGGAAATGACTTCACTCTGACCATCAGCAGAGTTCAGCCTGAAGATGCAGGAGTTTATCACTGTCAGCAGGATTACAGCACACCGTTGACACAGTGAAACAGCGTCGTACAGAAACCTCCCTGAGCTGCAGAGGAACTGATCCACAGCTGCACTGAAGCACAAGTTTAACTTCTAACGAGCTTCACGTAGAGCAGAACAGTTTTCACAAAACACACTGAAGCTGTTATACGTTTTCTATCTTCCTTTTTCCATTTTAGTTCAAGTTTAGTTTAGTTCAGTAATATGAACCCCTTCCATCAGGTAGAAGCTGCAGAGCCAGAAGAAATAAAACTGAGTTAAGTTCTCCTTCATCACCTCATCCATCACACTTGAACAATAGAAACACTAATTAATTATCAGTTTATCAGTATATTTATTATTAGTATTTATGTCCTCTGGTGTGAGGATTTTATGTACCCACATATTTATCAATTTTTTTATTTCATTTGCTTTTTTAGAAGACTGTTTTTATGGTCCTTTGTTTAACTATGAGCCTTATAACGTACAATACTTATTGATATTTTATCATTGTTGAATGATCAGTGCATCTGAGTGTAACTGCAGCTGTGTTTGACACTTTCAAGCTCAAAACAACATTTCTCTGGAACAATAAAGTTTATCTTTTCTCATCTTTTACATTTGAGATTTTCGTCATCGTTGTCATCATCATCATCATCATCATCATGAGTCTGTCAAACAGAGTTGGTGAAGGACAAATTCACTCTCACTAACAGTTATGCACAGAAAAATAAACAATTATAAAATAATCTGCTGCAAGCTTAAAACACAAATTCATGTAACTTTAAAAAGGTTTTTGCTATATTATTGCACTAACTATTAATATATGTAGACAGCTGTTTAAAAAAGGAATAAAAAAACACCTCAGTGTTTCTCTTCCCTTGCTTATGGCAGTAACCATGGCAACAGACAGGCATCACTGCTGAACCACAGAAACAGACACGTTTCAGAACTAAAGATAAAACTGGGGAAGTTTCATGTTTCACTCTTTGATTTCATGTTTTTAAGTCACATTGGTACATTTCTCCAAAAACCTGCACTTATTTGATCATTTTCTATCAAAAATAAAACATAGTAAGACATTTTTCTCAATAAACGTCATGAATGTTTTAGCTGCAACATTTCAATCTTTTAAAACAGCATTTCCTTCCCAGACAAAAGATAAAATAAATAAATAAAATTTAAACTAGAGTGTGAGCAACATTCAGGCTTTATTTTTAGAGGTCATCAATTGTTTTGCTGTTTGTCTGAAATGTTTACAGAAATAAACTTACAATCTCATAGCTTTTATATTTTGAATTTAATTTAACTGAGGTTTACATAGGTTTAATAATATCACATAAATTACAACTTGTGCGTCAGAGACAAAATTATATTCGAGAACGATGTAAAAATCCTGTTGAGTTTATTTCCTTTGAGATAAAATTCTGAACTTTGAGGCTAAAAATTTAGTCAGATACTGGTGCCTTAACCAAAAGTCCTACACACTGATAGAAGGGACGAGTGACTGATACCTGATCAATATCCTGATAAAATCTATTGATGAAGAGCATCATCAGAGTGATTGAAGTCTCTGTTGCAGTCAGAGAGAACATTTCCATAGAGAAGCACTTTGCATCAGCAGCACCATGCTCCAGTGCTCTGGGAGAGTTTATA
>JBAMYA010074867.1:0-24536 GCA_037176975.1 Arrhamphus sclerolepis
TGGGATGGCATGAGCCACTCCAACCCTGAACACGTAAAATGGGCTTCCCTTGTTTTAAAAATCAGCAGCCGCCACTGGACCACAACTTACCATCATAAATCCTAGTGAACCAGTCAAGGACTACTTTGTGTTTCTGATATGATTTTGTCTTTATGGATTCCATTCTTGTCTTATCTTCCAATTCAGGGTGTCTGGGGGCTGTTGGAGACTTTCCCAGCTCTATCCTTTTGGGCAAAATGATAGTACACCCTGGGCGGGTCACCCCCGTCCATCAAATGACCCTTTTTTGTTCAATTTTTGTTAAGTATGGCACAGTAAAGAAAAGTTCTATGTTCCAGATTATATGGGCCACTACGACCAGATGTTTTTATTATTTATCATTCCTATATATGGCAACCTTAACCTGTTTTGGAAAGTGAACACTGACCTCGCCCACAGTAATGCCACTCATTTGAAAGAATAGAAAAAAACAGTAATACTGCAAAAAAAAGTGATGTGAAACTAACTAATATTTGTGTCAAAAGTTTTAAAAATTGTTAAACTGTTTGTGTAAAGTCCCATTTTCAGCTCGACTGCTTATTATATTGTGTCACCCACTGTATTTTTCTCTTAAAATGAGTCAGACTCCTCTCATTATCAATGATGGGACTGAAACTTTTCTTAAGAGTCACCAGTCCACTTTGTTGACTGATGAGTAGTTTTATCTCATCAACGTTCCAGAACTTGCGGTACAAACAATGTCAAAGCTGTTTACGGTGAAGTAAAGTCCACCCCGCTCCCTAAAGTCATTTAAAGTTGTTCCTTGTTAATCGAGAACTTTCTCTTGAGAGCAAACAATAATTATTTCAGTCCTAAGTGAGCGTCTCTGTGGTGCTGGTAATTCAGGTCTCCACTTACCTCACCAAAGCTGGCTGCCAGCTCGTTATGCGCATCCCTTCCACTCACTTGCGTGAAATCAGAAGATGAGAGGAATTAGTTACTGTTTCTATTTACTACTCCACTGCCACCCCCTTCACATCCTCTTCTTCATCTTCTCAGCAGTGCAGATGTGCTGGATCTTTTGAGGGCCCATCTGTTGTGCTGTCGAAGCTCTGGCCCAGTCGGCGCCTGACTGGGGGCCAGATGATTAGGCTGCTGTCCAAGGCAATACACCTAGGTAAGCCTCTGCTCCGCCACTCTGGCCGGCCCTATCCAGAAGACACAAAGGATGGGTGTTAGACCAAATGCATCATGCAAAGCTGCACGTCGAGCTAAATCCAGGAGAGCAGGAGAGGTTTATATGTATATATAAACTGAAGATTCAGTGTCTTTGCTCATTATACTGCAAGTTACAAAGAACAAGAAATGAAGAGTTTTTTCTGCATTTACCAAAAAGAAATATGTTTTAAAGCAGCCCATATATGAAGATGTGGAAAGAAAAAGCCACTACAGTCTGGTGAGCAGCAGGAGTCCTCTTGGAGTACTTGCTAAGCTTTTACATCTCCACAACCATGAAAAAAAAGGTAATAAAAGGAAAACTTAGCGCAATATTAATGTCCGTTCTAATTGTACTCTTTTATTTGTTTCTTCCCAGCTCTGACCTACAGAAACATTAGTAACCAAAACCTATTCGTCATCATCATGTGTGAAAACAGCCCAATGACAGCCCGCTCAGAGTAACAAATGAAGGGGATGCACGACGAATTACAAAACTCAAGTAAGCATGTTCTGTTTGTGGTTGAAATTTTTCTTGGCTCTTTGGTTTCTTTTAATAAGAACCTTGAAACTTATGTGATTCAAAGTGATCAAACACTGTGTGGCCACACGTCACCTGTGTCGGCACCTAATGTCAGGGATCCAAGGGTCTAAAGTAGTTTATCTGATATATAAGTGTATGCAGACTGCCATTTCAAATATATAAATGCACCAAGGAAATTGTACGAAGTGACAATGAAATAAATCCTAAAAGGGCAATCCCATAATAATTGAGTAGTTACATAAAAATCCATATTTATTTTATATATTCATTTTTATTAATTTAAGAGCTGCAGCATGTCAAAAAAAAAAACAAAAACAAAAACGTGAGACATAGAGAACAAAAAGCTGTAAGAAAAATGGAGAAACATCACGGAGTTAACAAAGTTAATCGGCAACAGGTTAGTATAATGACTGAGAAGTAAAGATAGTCAAAAGGTTCACCCATCTGTGAAAATGTCTATAGTCTGTCACAATTTCAGAACAATGTTCTTCACCATGAAATTAGACTTTGAATATCTCATCATCTACCGTACATAATAATATTACGATTGTGAGAGTCTAAAGAAAAGGGACACAGCTGAAAATTAGTTTTGGATGTCTGTGATCTTTGGGCATCATTCTGTAACAGAAAATACTGGAAATCAGTTTCTAAGAAGGCTCCGTGTGCCATCTACAATAGCAGGTTCAAGCTCAAACATAAGGAAGGAGTCATAATTGAACATGATACAGAAATGCTGGCATCTTCTCTCAGCCAAATCTCATTTGAATTGACTGTGAAAAAGTGGATAACTGTTTTGTTGTCACATGCATTCAAATTATTTTTTTATTTTTGGAAACCATTCACATGTCCTCTGGGGGGGAAAAAGGGACAGGGAACATCTGGCTTGTTATCAGTGCTCAGTTGAAAAGTGTTGAATTGTAGATATAGATTTTGTAGCAACATATGTTTCCATCCAGATGTCTTTTTAAAGGAAGACCTTTCACCTTTCAGCATGACAGTGTCGTCCTTCACAATGCAAGATTCTAGGTGCTGACATTAAAACAGGCCTTTTGAGCAGTTTTCACTCTGTATTCAGCCACCTATGAGATGAAGCAAATCAACAAAAGCTAAAAACTAATTCTACTGCACTTAGGGATTAGCAACTCACCTATGTAATTACTAACTAGAGCAATAAACAGAAGATGTGTGTATGTGTATGCAGTAATGATTGACAGCTAGCTTGAAAATTAATTGTTACAGCACACTATGGATCCCTCCATTTGCGCTGTTGTTAACTGTAGCGCTATGATAGGATTCAAATCCATAGATCCGTCTATCACAGAACCACAACGTCACAGAACCACATTCAGAGTAGAATTATCCGTGCTCCACATCTTTACCTCCATTTATGATCACACTATCACATGATGTTGCATTTTTTGTATCTTCAAAGTGAATTTCACAAAGCTGTAATACCAGATTCAAAAGAGCCACACCTAACCAGGGGGTGGGAGGTGGGCTTGAAGCCAAGTAGATGACTCCACCCCCTTAAACTGACTACGATAAACAGAGCAGTTGACGAAAAGGTTCCGCTGCTATTTCTTTGTGGTATTTTGATGAAAGGAGGTCAGAGACACTTCATTAAGACCCTGGGAAAATCTGTCAGCTTTTTCACAAAAGCTCCTCATGAGTCTTATTTAAAAGAATAAAAATACCTTTTACACTGGCAACTTCAATAACGAACACGTTGTCTCCAAAGAAATGAATAATGAAATAAGGAAGGGCAAAATGAAGGGTGAGAAGGAAATTGACAAGAAGTGTAATAATGGTGACCTCAGAGCAGCTTGGCAAGAAATTAAAGCTGTGGTATGCCCAAATAAATATACATTTGAGACCTCACAACTGACTGCTGTGGGTGACCTGCTGAATACTTCTCTCTCATTTTGAGTGTTGTGACTTCTCAAATTGTGTTTCAGAGCTGGAAGAGCCTTTTTTACTTCTGTATGGATGTCAGAGGGACATCAGGTCATTATAGGAATGTTGGCTATTAAAGGCAGCGAATATCAGTGAGGCTGCTGTCTGGCCTTGATGCTTTCTGTGGACATTCTTTAATTCCTTAAGCTATCAGTCAACTGGGTACAGACGTTTTACATTGGCCTATACTGTTTCTTGATACTTTTTATCATTAATTCCATCATGTAATGTCTATTTATTCTACCTATTAGAACTGGGAAGACTTACTGAATTCTCTATTTGGTATGACCAATATTTTCTAAATCTGACAGCTTCAGTGATATTTCATTTTTCACTTGATAAAGTTCTAATTTCTTTTTGTAAATTTGGTTGACATTACACTATCTGTTATGATCTATATCAAAAGTTTTTATTTTCTCTTGATTCAAGCATGTTTTGTCCCCACACATTCTCACCCATCTACACGTATTTTACATCAAAACATGCATATTTTTTTATTTACTTATAGTTAATGAGACTTTGATTGTGATGGGCCTTCTAGTGTTCTATCAAATCAAACCAGAGCACAAAGAGTTCTCTCCTCAGTCCCCATAGGAAAACACCAAGGTATGACAGACCTCCTCAGCAAAAAGTAAACTTTAGTATCTCTGACCAGCTCTAAATCCTAAATGCTAAAAATTGCTGACATAAAAGTTACATCATTGAGTTCAAGAAAGATGTGTGCTGCTCATGGTCCATGGATTTTTGCAATTAATCTAGTCATTTTTGTAAGAGCAAAGGTTTGTTTGGGACCTTAAAAATGATGAGTCATGCTCACGAGGGTGGTTAGCAAACTTATTCTTCTCCCTGTGCTATCAGCAAGAGAAAGTTAATGTGATTAGACTGGCATTTGGTGAAAATTTTCATAAGACAAAGGAATATGTGTGTGAATAAAGTATTCAAAATCCAGAGATCTGTCTTTACAACAACAAGAGAAACGGTTAACTTCTTCTGCAACTGTCTGTTGCTTTCTGATGCTAACGTAGATAAAGACCTCATGTTTAGACCAATTTATTGTTGACTAATGTTTCAAGCTCACTAAGTTATTGCTACACTGGATTCAGAGGTAAATAGGATATTAATTTGTTGATAATTTATTGATAGAACTGCTTTGAATTACATAGATATGGCAACACTGTGTTCAAAGAAGTCTGGATGACATTCGGGAGATATGGAACACTAATTATGACCACAAGAGACTTAGTGTTGTCTCAAAAGAGCATCTCTGGGATCTGAGCAATTGCATCTCTGTGCTCCTTGGTTGCATTCAAAATTATACCAAGCATGGTCATCTTGAATCCAAAATCGTATCCAAGAGCCACTTTTCAATACAACAAAGATAGCTGGATGATTGCTAACAACAACATGGATCAACAAGTCTTTACAGCAAAACCAACAACAGTCATTCACTGGCATTCCAACTTTTTTGGATGCAGCATATTAGATGTCTTTTGGTGGTTCTGGTCTGGTTGTCAATCCACCAGCTCACGTTTCACTTCTTTGATTGGCTGTGAGCCATTCCAATGGTATTTTGTTACTATCTTCTGAAACTAAAAAGTCAAATCCAGAGGAACCAGATTAATTCTATCTATCAAAGAACTAGCCAGGCTCCAACGTGATAGTAATAAAGAAAAAAGAAATAGCTTGTCTTATTCATGTATTCTTCAGACACATGACTTTGGATTTGAAAATATAAGGCATCTATATTTGTGATTTGGTTTCTTATTTGCTTTTATACTTTACTTTTATTCAACTGCAGCTGCTAGAAACAGCATCAACGATGGATGCTTTGGTGGCGTGATATGTTTGTACTGTGACTTTAAGAAGAGAACAACGGTTTAGAGATCATTGTGATTTTCTGGCACCAGATGACAGTTGGATCATGTGCTGCTTTAGGCTTAAGCAGAATTAAGACAATATACAATGCATATGAGTCTTGCTCGTCTCCACGCATGGCTGTGGATTCATTTAGGGCTTGCTGGTCTTACTCCCGTCGCCTTGATGCTTCAAGCTGATGTGCTTTTTGCCTCTTGTTTGTAACAAACATTTCTCTTCTTTAACCTGTGTAAAGACCTTTCCTCCAAATTAAGGGATTTGATATGTTACTTTTTTCCCTCCCTTCAATCAGCAGTTAAATTTTGGTTTGTGATTCCAGATCTGACACACTAGATAAACAGGATTTCATTCTTCTCTACTTCACTTGAGTGTCTCAATTTTGGCTTTAATGAAAATAACATTTCATTTACATTTCTTCCTCTTTCTGACCGTGGGAGTGTTTAAATCAATTTGTAGCCAAAACCGAGACTGAAAATTGGACTTGTGGGAATGCATAAGTTGTAGCCATTAAGATTTTTTTTTTTTTAAGAAGTTATGCATGGCTTTAACAACCTTTGAGTGAACATAAATTTTAGTTGTGAAACTACATAGAACTGTATTCATCTGATCCCTGAACTTTACTAACTTAATGAGCTGGATCAAATGCCACGTAGAACAATTGGTGAGTAGAAAAAGTTTGCATGCAAAATACTTGGAAATCCTTCCACAATAATGTGCTTTAAAATGTTATCTGATCTTCATCCAGTCACAATAGTAGACAAACACAATGCCCTTAAGCTGGTAATATACACACAATTACAATTTATCATCTTTAACACACCTATTAAGCAATGTACTAAAAGAAAAAGTAAGAGAAGCCAAAGTCAAATGACTTTAAGAAAATGTATCTATAATCAATACTTTGCACAACTAGAATCCAGTTTATGAAATTATTTTGTAGGTGTGGTTTAGAACAACTTAAACATTTTTAGTTTGCTGCTAATATGAAGCATCTGATGATCCAAACCATGCTTCGCAAAAACGGAAATGTTTAAAGACATACAATAAATAATAATCAATGTGCACAAGACTTGACGACAAAAGAAAGTAATTTTAAAGTGTTTAGGCATCCATTATATTCACAGTTAGAGAAACTGTTGAAATGGAGAGTTTAGTACTGCAACTATTCTTTCCAGAAGTGAACAGCCACCCAGGATGACCCCAAAAGCACAAAACAGTAAGGTGAAGGCCTTACGAGTTACAGCTATAGGCTTGAAAACAATGAATCCACCATCTATGCAAGTCACCAAACATACAGTATGTGGCAGAAAAACATGGAGGAAGCCTTAGCAATCTGTGATGCTGCTTTTAAAATGCTTTGTGGACTCATGTACGCAAGTTGAATTGGGTGTAATAGATGCATTTCCACTAGCGGGAGTTCAGGGTAGTTTTTTGGCCACCAAATCATTGACGTGTGTCTCCATTACCAGAAATGGCCCTGCAAAGGGGGTTTCAGGAACCTTCATGAGGTGAAAAAATGTTCCTGTGGTAGGATAGGCACTCAGAGTGTGGTGTTGTGATGTTGACTCGCTGATTGGGTATACTATGGGCAGGATATGATGTCATTCAGCCACATAATGTCCACTTAGCGTATGAGTTGTCTTTTCTCATTTAGTGGCACCATGACGCATTATACAAACAGAAAATAGAAACACGATGATCATCTTTAGCTCCAGTATTTTCCATGTTGTTTTAATTTGTTTTTCTGCTTATATTTCTTGGTTTTTATTGACATCTTTTTTTTGGTGGTTGACAAAGAGCAAAAGGGGTGCACTACTGCCACCATGTGGTTTGGAATGGTGGTTTACAAGCAACCAGCCCCATCACCAAGTGGAAGCAAGATGGTGGGGCTGAAGAGGATGTTGGAACTGTTAGTGGTTCCAGTCTGGTGAAAGCCTTACAATTAATATTCAAAGCTTCATTTTCACACAGAAAATGAAGCAACATTGGTGACCTGGCAACTTTCCTCTTCTGGAGGTCGCTCAGATGGTCCAGGTGGCTAGCATGTCGATCTTCTCCCACGGTCCAACTGGGATGTACTTTCTTCCTGTAAGGATACAAGGCAGCCTTATGCATCCTCGATCTTGGGAACTGATTGGCCAGGTTTTAATAAACACTGTGCGGGGATGCGATTGAGACATGTAGGTTTATGTGGAATGTACACTGCGCTCAGTGGTGATGTGAGGTCATCCGGGGATACTGAGGAGGATCGGGAACTGGTGGTGCCTTCAGGTGAGACCCCCTCAGCTCCTGTGTTTAATCCTGTAGAGGATTTAACCCTCGAGCAGTCCTGAGACAAAACTCTGGAGGGCACACGGCTACTGTTTTGTGTTAGTCCTGGTGGATTACGCAACACGATACGTCGAAGTGGTGCCTTTTCACAGAGTTTCCGCAAAGGCTGTTGCTCAGGCATTTTTTGAAGTTATCTCCTGAGTTGGGATCCCGAAAAGGATCCTGATGCCTGATCCAGGGCATCTTGTTCATGTCTCGCACACTAATATAAACTGCATAAATTATTAGGGATCAAATCTATTCGGACCAGCATCTACCACCCTCAGACTGATGGGTTGGTGAATAAGACAATGAAATCTGTGATTCATCAGTTTATTCACAAGGATGAACGGAATTCGGATAAACGCCTGAGTCACCTCTCCTCTGCAGCTGAGCAGAACACTCACCATAGCAAGTTTGCTTAAATATCCTCCAAGGGATTGTTAAGGTGGACTGTCTACCAGCTGAAGTTTCTTAGAAGTTGGGTGTAGTAGGATAATGATCCAAAGCACTGAAATATCACAACACAGGAGTACCAGAGAGTTGCCCAACACCCAGTATTTTTGTATTTATAGATGTGCCAACTCTATTTGGAGGTGAAATTTATTACACACACACACACACACACATATATATATATATATATATATGATGAACTATAATTTTATTCTATACTATAATTCTTTTTGTCGGGGTCCAATGTCACTGGTTTCCCTGCATGCATCTTTGTAATGGAAGAAGCAGATAGCCGTGTTTCTACATCACTATATTAAAAGTGTTTTGGCAAGCTTGTCCTATAAATACACCCATCGATCACCGTCCCTAGTGCTTTCCCCAAGGGGATCCCTCTGTCCTCTCAAACCAGCTGGGATATAAGTCTGTCTCCCCACATGCGAGACTTCCAAATATAAATCCAAGTGGTGGTCTGATGTGTCTCAGTACACTTGTCTCCACGTAGAGTGGCTTCAGCTTCAGTTTGAGAGTCTTACACGTCCCCTTTGTGCAGAGAGGCCCACTACTATACAGCAACACCTCATTTTCTGTCAGCTGCATCACAGATCACATTCCATCATTCGACAGCTGGGGGCTGATGTACATTAAGAAGGGTTAATGTGATATCTAACTGCAAAAACATGTTTGTGATAAGCATTATTTTCCAGTTTAGCTCTGTCTGTAGCACAGACACAGTTATTTACTACAGTGGTTCCATGCTCAGTTGGACGCAGGTGAAAATAATAAGTTATCAAGGATGACCCAGTTAAAAACACTTTAAGAGAGCAGAAAAAAACGATCACTCCATTACAAAATAACCCAGACAAACTGATCAGTCCCATCAGCCAGCCACTGACAGCGTAGACAGTCTAACTTTCCATCTAGTTGAAGAACTCTTCAAACACCACAGCATGTTGAAACACACCAGCGTGAATGTTTTCCCCTGCAGCTGGCAGCGCTTGTTTATATTAAGCAGTTTCTGAAAGAAGATTTAAGCAGCATAAATGCATTTGTGTTAATATCCTGAAACATTATATTCTCCATGCTCTCCTTTAGATGAGCGCGCATGCAACGCACAGGAGCAGAGAGGCACGGATTATACATGAATCAGAGATTGCCCTCTTAGTCATCTTCTTTTACCTCAAGCTTGTATTTACAGTCAGACAATGCAAACAATAATTCATGGGTAAACATCTTGGTTTATAGTGATTTCCAGAGCATTTTATCCTTTCTTAACAGACTCCAGAGGGGGTGGAATGTTTTCCGTTGCCACGACCCCTGTCGAATTGCAGCGTGAACAAAAAGGTGGCAGTGCTTCTGCTATTGCGAGGTCTCTTTGTTAGGCTGGTGGGAGTGAGATTTGCCACGGGAAGGGGGAAAAAAAGCATCCATCGGGGAACAAGGCCCTGCTGTTATTGCCCTTATTGCACAGTGTAAGCTACAAACACAGCCGGGGGTAATGGATGAGGTCAGACAGTCTGATCAATACACACATTTTCATGCTAAATATCCTGAATATGTATGAGTGTTCTCCCATGCAGCATTTATTTCCCCCCCTTCATTTCCTTGTTGAATAACACGTTTGCTTCCTTGCCCTGGCAGCACTCCCATATCCTTCTTAAATTACTCGATTTGGAAGTGAGATATGAGCGCTGGAAGACGCCCACGTCATTGCCACATCCTTTACAGTAGCTGAAACATGATTCTGATATTCTCTCATTCAACTTTATAGCTTTTCTTGCATCTTTCAAGAGAGAAGCATGTAAGACATCAATGCAAGCACAAAAAAGTCAAAAGAAAACCAGAGATTTAAGTTTAAAGTGGGTGAGATCCATTTTCCATAAGCACAGTCCAATGCAGAGTAGAATGCATATTCAAAAGGAAACTAAAATATTCCACATGAGAAGCAACAGATCGATCCCTGTGATGTCATTCATAGGTCTTATGAAAGCTGCCAATTTTTGCAAATGGACAGAATGAGCAGCGGTGGGGGTCGATTGAAATTGGTGCAAACGACGGTGATGTACGAGACCACTGAATGAAAGTAGCTTCATGAATGGGAGGCTCTTTTCTCTTAATTTTACCCATCCAAGATATTTTCAATATTTTTGGACATCCGCAAAAATGTTTGATAGTTACCTTCACTGTCTCTATAATTAAATTTTCCTCATTTTCTTCAAGCCTGACATGCCTGACATGTGTCAGTTCAGACTGCAACAAATGTGTTCAGTCCGCTTGGTCCCATTGTAATTCCTGCTGTATATTCTTTTATAAATGGCAATAGGCTATGATTGGATTGACCAATATCCTAAAGCAATGCTGCATAATCTCACTATGAAACCCGACAAATCAAGACAAATGCACTCTAAGGTAATGCTGTTAAACACTCAAGCTTTCCTAAAACTTACTTTCTCTTTTACTTTAAATCTTCAACAAAGATCCAAACCTGTTATGCAGAGAAAAGATATTATTTTTGGTATTAAACATATTTTTTTCTTTAACTCTGAAGTGTGTAGGCTTGTGTAGTAATAATAAATTCAAGATGAACCCCCTCAGCTGTCTGGTCTCCTGAGAGAATGTCTGTCTTGGCATTTAAAAACAATGAGCCTGTGGGAAACACTGAAAATATCACTGGATTTAGAAAGAAAACACCCCTGAGCTCTTCAAGTGCCATGCGCACTCCTCAGTGTGCATGTCTTTGTTATTTTCAATTCCTTCAGAAAACCCCTCAGGCATTTCAATAATTGATTTAATTATATTGACATTGTTGAATATCTCCCTGTAATTATAATATTCTTCCTCAGATGATAAGAGAGTTTTTGTCAGCCTCTGAGTTAGAGCTGCTCACCTTTGATCATTTTCTGACACGTATCTCCATCAGTTCCATCGAATGAAACTGGTTTAGTTATGTACTGTAGGTGTACAGTCATGTGCCGCATCTTTTAACCCTTGTAATATTTCTTCCTGTGTAAAACGACAGAATGTTTATTAAAAGCATATATTACACATTGCAAATAAAAACTTATTTATTTCCAGTATTTAACAAGTATATCCAGAAACAAAGTTTATCTGAATACAACCTCTCTGTAAGATGCTTAACAATCAATGCACTATTTCGTACATACATGATTAGAAGCGATGTGTCACACGCAATCATTGCGCACCAAAAGATGAACTCCTTTTATCTCGTTGCATGTGTAATGCAGAGGTCTCAGGAATTCATGTGTCAAATATAAAACTGCCGGCATGATAGGGTGAAAATAATCAGATTGTAGTGGGATTTAGTGTCGCACCCCAAGATAATCAACAAATCATGAACCTTTTTTTCACTGTGTCCTTATTTATTTAACAAGAAGAAAAAAAGAAAGGGGAGAAGGAGAAAAAAATGGATATACTAAGCTGTTTATTATATCTATCCCTGCTCCAGACCAACAAACAAAACATCCGCTTTCATAGAGGTCTGTAGATCATCGGTTTTACTGATAATTAGCGGCACTTGGCTGCAACTTATCCTCTTCAATCCAATGAAAGCAATAAGGGGGTCCTTTAGTATGGTATTATTTAGTATATTTTAATGCAAAAAAAACATAAACAGAATTTAAAACATCTGTTCCAACTTTTACCCAAACTGTCTTTTTTCTTTTTCCTAAAAGTGAAGTGAGAAATTCCACTCTGCTGCACACTAACGAGAGCACCTCAGTACTTCTGAACAGAAAGTTTGGAGACGGAGTCCCAAGAAGTTCTCATTGAGGTTTGATCTCCGTCAACCCTGCGAGGTGGGAGGTTTTTGTCAGCGGGGGGTAGCCAACGGGAATCCGATTAATTATACTCCTTTTAACTACAGTTAAGAATGACGGACATATCTAAACTCTTATGTTTATCCTCCACTCGGGTATCTAAAATCTCTAAATCGTTTGCCACAAGGGCGTCCTGAGCATCAGCAGCATGATTCTAATGCACAAAGCTCGTTGTAAAACAGAAATCTGAATAAAGTCAAGGGTGATAAAAATCCTCTGGATAAAAGTCACCTGTATGAAAATATTTAAAAGATAATAGTCAGGAAAACTGAAGTCCTGAAGTCTTACCTCATTATACCCATAATACCTTTCACTGAGAGGGGTGCACGGATGCAGAAAGTCTTTAAGACATGCATAGAAGTGTGAATAGTTACTGAGGAACATATTGAAACTGATAAATATATGTGAATAATGAGCAGTTCCTATAAAACTATATGGTAGATAATGATGAGTAATGAGAGTACGGACTGTGAGATACCGCATTATTAATCATCAGGTAATGGCTAAGTTATAACTATCTGAAATGGAGTGAGTCTCTGCGCCCACAACCTTGTACTGTTGAGCAGCACAAATTAGTCAATATTTGTTCATTACTAATCATTAGTTCCTCCTTATTGTTCTTTTTCTCATTGCATAATAAACTCATGGGACTAGTTAGCCACTTGGCAGTACAGAAGTTGAGAAGTGTTTCTTTAATCAATACTTAAACAAGAGAAATGCATTTTTTCAAATGCCTAAGGCCTTGTTCAGATCTTGCATTAACATACAAGATGAGAAATTTGCTCACAAGGGGCTGGTACTCTGCATACGTTTATATCTATTTTTATGTTCCGGGATACTTCATCATCCTCGTCATCATCGTCCTGTAACTGCATCAGTTACAGGACTGACAACTATAAGTTTTGCCGTGTTTTGCACAAGGCACATCTTACCCACATTTCATAAGTTAGTTTTGACATATGATGCAACAGTTGTGACACACAAAAAATCATGAATTGGTTCATGTCTGGTGGACATGTGGTTAAGTTTAGGCAGCCACACTCACCTACAGTCCATGCCGTCAGTTAAAGCCAAATGTAGGATAAATAAACCTGCAAATATGAGCCGAGACTGAAACAAATATCCTTTGCTTGGTGGGACAATTTTTGATCAGATTTAAAAGAAGCAAAGGGATCTAACCCTCTTTCTCTTTATGCATACAAACATTTTTAACCCTCACAAGGCCTTAAGGGCTTGGGTCAGTATGACCCAGGGTTGATGCATAGGCAGAGACATAGGCGGTCAGGGTTGGGGCTGAAGGTCTTGTGAGGGTTAAACATCAGACAACAGCAAAGTATTATACAAATGGAATGTACAATGTGCATCCACACTGATACCCATATTCACACTTATTTATACAGACACACACGCACATAATGCATATTTGTGCTGTAATTGATATCACTGTATTGTTGCTAATCCCTGTTATTCACGAAACTGTTATTCTTTTAGCAGGTTCACTTCCCACCTGGTTGGTTACCATAAAAGAACCCTAACCACCAACAAAATTTGAGACTCTGCTCAGCAGCCAAATTTTGGACCACAAAGTACCTTTTGGTCAACTGTGTGAAGGGTAGTATGGGAGTAATGGATTTGTGGCTGTGAGATGGTAAGTGTTTTGATGGCTGCTAACCCTGTGGTCATGGCTGCAGTTGACTAGCAGGACTTGGAGAATATTCGTGACACGTTTGAATAAAGAATAGTAATTTCGAATGCCGTTTTGGCTTACGTTGCGTTCCCTAGGAAAAAATGAGCATGGAACAAAAATGAAGGTGTTTCCTATTTCCTAACTTAAAGCCAATCAACAGAAATAGCCCCGCCTGGCAAAGTTGGCGAGCGCCTACCTGTGTGTGCCTGCAACGTCCATGCCGTCAGAGCACGTATTCTCCGCAGTCGGTCTAATTGTCAATAGGCTGCGCATCCGTCTCCACCTCGACCACGTCGACATGTTGATTTTTTTTCATAAAAAATATGTCACAGGTTTATTCTGCTATGACTGTTCAAATGCTTTAAATATCGTTGCAGAAACGGGCAGTTTCACCCGCGGTTCCACCTAACAGGCATGAGAATACGCATGGTTGCATAGAAATGGAAAATAAAATTAAATTGAAAGCCTATATTCTATATTATTGTTTGATATGGCGGGAGGGGATCCAATTTCGAATAGCTTTTAGCGAATTTCGAATTGTGTTTTTGACCAAAATTCACATCCCTAGTATCCACCCTTTTCACCCATAGTTTTCAAGAAGGTTGGGGGGGGCACAGGCATCACTGGCCAAAAATAGACAAAATAAACAAGTGACAGAGGATAAAAATAAAAAAAAATTTAAAAATCATCAGTGCAATGATTATTTAAAATTTAGATTTTTGTGTATTGGTTTTGAAGAATCACCTGAGCCACAATGTGTGATCTGTCAAGTGGTTCAGGCTACTGACAGCCTGGAACCATGAAAAGTACGGTGACATACTGAAGCAACGCAGCCAACTTTAGAGACCAGGTCATGGGAGTTTTTTGACAGGTAGTAAGGGGAACTTAAGTCACAAAACAAACATTTACAAATTTAGCATTGTGCATTGCAAAGGCATGTAAACCCGACTCCAATATGTGTGTTTTTTTTTGTGGGGGGGGGCAGCTTCCGTAGTCCTAGACTTTGAAAACCCGTGGTTTACTTTGTTAAATTTTCTAAGACACATTTCAATGCCAAGTCTGAATGTCAACTAGATGTGATCATTTCAGTATAAAGTTTGAGCTGAAAGCTTTCTAAATAAGCTAATGGACCGTATCCATACGAATATGAGTCACTTCAGACGTGTGGTGTGATTGCATGCTGAGATTTCTAGAAGCAGAGGTCAATGTCAGATGTTGTGGCACAGGGCAGCTGCTTGTTTGTTGGAGACAAAGTGTCAGAGTGCATCATGTCCAAGGTCCTGTGGAGAGGACATACATCAGACACCCAACAGTAATGGCCTATAATTACAGAGCTGATTAGCAGAACTAATGACCCAAGAAACGATCGTTCTTTCATATCTAAATGTCTTTGGAACAATGCTGAAGCAGGAGACAGGGGACAAGCAGCATAGCTGGACAATGAGGAGAAGCGTCCTGCTCTCTTTAACACAATTACCAAATATATAGGTGGTGATGGAATATGATGAAGGAGTCTGAAGGTGATTGGGAGATTTTTTGCACAGGAGGAAGCATTCACAGCCATCTTTCTTTGAGGAAGGATGATGAGGACTGTTCCCTCATTCTGTATTTGGTGCTGAGTGCTGCAGGCCATGGGGTAATAGGTAGCTTGGGGCACATCAGATGGGGAATAACAGTGGTGATTATCTTCTCTACCTCCTTGAAGTAATAGATGAAAGCCTCACCATCATGTAATTGGCTACTTAAGCCTGTCAAGGCAAGAGATTTTTTTTACCCTGTCCTTATTTGCCTGGCTCCATTCTCCTTTCTCTCTTTTGTGGTTAAATATGCTTTGTCTGAATGACCCCGGTTGAATAGCACAGGGTCTTTCTTCCTCCCTCCTCCCTGACATGATAATAACAAAAACCACACAGGCGATGCGCTTTTAGTTCCCTTCAGGCTAAATCCTCGCAATCAAAAGTCATTTAAGATATGACAGATCCAGGCGGGTAAGAGCAGACTGGCCAGACAGGAATAATCATCCTGTTATCTGTACTTTGACATCATTAATGAGGTGGAAGAGAGGGACAAACCCTGAGGTGAGGAAGAGTAGAACGAGGCAGATAAATGGGCTTGTTTTGCAAAGAGACTTAGTCCTCAGCGGGAGCTGTTGTTCAGCAGTTGGAGGAAGTAAGGCTAGTTGTTAAGAAGCAGAAATGACACATTCAGAATCTCTGCAGCACTGATTTAAGAGACTGCATTATCTTGTTAAAAGCTCACCTCTAATGGCCACTGATGGCTCGAGGTTGGTTTTTAATTTACATCAAGTGCCATGTGCCCATATGGTAATGCCACGGCAACTGCTATACCTTTGCATAATTCTGCATAAAATTCTTATCTTTGGTGTTCACGATGCAAAAATGTCCTTTAATGTTCTTACAGGGAAGACGAACTGAACATGTCGGACTCAACTTTGCAGGGCAGATTAAACATCTAAATGCAAATAAACAGCATAATCATGTCCCAATCGATTCAAAGTTTATCATTCCACAGCTGCTGGAGGGCACGTTGTTTTAAATCAGACATCCTCCTCCACTTCTGTAATCCCTATGATCACACCCCATTCCTCCATGGTTGGCTTTTTTATAAATCAAGGACAAGATTGGCCAGACGTAACTCATTATCCCCTTATTGACTCAGAGAGTGCAGTAGGCAGAGTAAGTGTTAAGCTAAGGAAGGGAAAGAGTCCACAGCAGTAGGCTGATTCTTTGAAATTTCTCATAATTTCCTCTATTCAAGGTGATTTTCAAAAACTAATGACAAATATCAGCTGTACAAGGCTCTGTGTTAGGGTCAACAAGTAACACTATGTACATACACATTCAATTACAGGAAATCGGTATACTGCGAAAATGGTATCCACTGGGTGACAGCGTTTTTAATTTGGGACTCTATGGACACTGATTTATCGTGATCGTAAGGACAAAATGTGGAGGAATATCAGCATGTTTAACCTCACAAGAAATTCCAGATTTTATTATTGTCAATTTGCCAAAGAACAGATCAACACTCAGTGGTGATCCTTTTTGTTCGGGGTAACTGACGGAAGTCATAGCGGAGAAAAGTGGAACTGTAGAAAGCCCCAGAAAAGTTTGAGTCCTGCATCCTTTCACAACATATTCTCCAGTACTCCGGAGCAGCAATTAGTGCTGATCTGTTCCTTGCCTTGCTGAATTGATGGGAACATTGCCTGAAATTTCATGTGAGGTTCAGCACGTCAATATTCCTCTATGTTTTCTCCTCAATCTCATGCTAAATCAGTGAAATCAAAAATCAGTAGCGTTTGCTAAGTCTGTCAAACGTTATGTTAGGCATTTGTAAAATGCTTCAAGCTTTTGCTGCTGAAAGTGGTTCTACAAGCGACTGAATCGCAGGGGAAACTCAGTATTTATTTATTTTATTACTCCATTACGAAATTCCAGAACAGGACAGTTTCAGTGGTGTAAATATCAAAGTGATGCCAGTGAGGAAATGTGAAAAAGTGCAGGACTTCAAACGACCGCTAGGAGGCTGCTTAAGAAAATATAAATCTCTTAAGACCACAATGTTAAAATGTCCAACTTTACAACAGAAACATAATTACAACATAATATACAACAGCAGCAAATTAAACAAGTGCTGCAGCAGCATCAGGATCGGTGCTCCTTTCATTGAGCATACTAATAGCTAACAGTGAACGCAGGTATTGTTGTTGATAATGAGTGACTTTAAGTGTTAGAGTCAAGCTCAGCAACTGCAAGAAAAATGCCAAACTTCAGAGTAATTAAAAAGATTGCGTTTCACCTCAGCAACTCTGATATGTGGTCAGAGCTCTGATCAAGTACAGAATGAATCTCTGAACAAACCTTTTTGAATAAAACTTTTAAATTCACAAAGCTGGATGAAAACTGAGGCTTGGGACTACAGTTCAGGTATGCTCAGGCTCAAGTCTCCTGCAAAACTGGCAGCGAGCCACCAAGCGCTAAAAGCCTCTGCTTTTTTTTCCTTAAGCCGGTTAAATTTGATGGCTTCAGTATCCTACTTTCATTCGTTAGCGGGTAAGGGAGCCATTTATTCAAAAATGGTTAAGAACCATTGCTGCAGAAGCTACTGCCACGGCTGTCATGACATTGATCTGTATCGCCACATGGGTTCAGGAGTTCACTGGACAACCAATATTACAGATTCCCACAGCAACAGATGTGTACACATATTTTTTTTTACGTGTGACGTGTGTGAGGTGTGCAGTGACATGATCATCACCACTGTCACTATTTTGATTAAATCAACAAGTAAAAAAAAAGTCACAAAATCTTTTATCTCTTGCCAATACACGTCAATAGGCCCGATTTAAACCAGCACTCCTACTTGCCAACTCAGGTTACTGGTGATGATTTCAATTTTCAAACATGTTAACACATGTAAGCATAAAAAAGGAGGCTAAAATCGGACCCCCCTAAGATAATTCCTCTTTTGATGCGCTGGAACTACTTGATATGATACAGCAGCTCTGAGAGTCCGGGTTCATTTACAAAAACCAAACAAACAAAGAAACAGCAACAGCGATGGTCTCGGGCTCATTATTCATCCATTTCATGGTGTTTGACTAAAGTTACACCCTTTGCTGGTTAATTTGTGTCACTGCTGCGGAGAAGTCAGAGCCAAAACACTTTTCTGGCTTGTTACCCAAAACTTCTGCGGCCTCGCAGTAACGATGACGCTGTGTGTCTGATGCCTTTGTACTTCTTTCCAGGATGAGGTCAGACATCATCTCATTTGGTCTCATGTGTAAAGACTCGTTTTCAACTACAGCTCATTTGACAAACAATATTCACATTTATTCAGAGCTCATCTAAAGGAAAGAAGGCTTAAAAACACATTTGGACGCAGAACATTAAGGCAGTATGGACAGACAGAAAAATAACAAGGTACAGATCTGAAAAGAGATAATAAATGAATGAAAATGGTTAGACTCTTGTCTCACAAAAGGCCTCCTGTGTGTGACCAAGGGAGCTCATCAGCTGAAAGTGAAAGCATTAATTACCGGAATAAAGGCAGCTGGCGTGGCACTTTTTAAAAGTTCAACCTTTTTTTTTAACTAACATTTGAGAGAATAGATTTGAGAGCATGTGAAGGGAGGGAGCAATTTTATGTTGCCTATAAAAACCATTGTACTCTGCAGAAGTGCAAGATGATATGATTGAAAAGAGGTAATGAAGCCTCAAAAAAAAAGAAAAATCTGTTTTGTCGCATTGCTGAAGGGTAATTTCGAGTTGTTACAGACCCCAGTTATGCTTTCAGACTTTATTTCTTGTTCATAAGAGTTCAACAATGCTACTTCATGTTTCTTCCAGCACATTACAAATAGTTAAATTGGCTTTGTATCCAATTTCCTCCTCACGAGTATGAAAACTTTCATCCTGAAATTATCCTCTTCCTTAAAGAAACGCTTTAACAAACTCATCAGTTAAATGTGATTGTAAAAAAAAAAGAAAAAAAAAAAGAAAAGAAAGATCCAAAAATGCTGTAAGTAACAGCCTTTTTTTCCCTGCAAAACGTATTTGTTCCAAATTGCTGGATATCTTCAGGGAGGAAAAAAAAAACAAGCAAAAAACTTATTTCCTCCCAAACAAAGATAGAAATGACAACAGGATCAGCTTCCCACCACAACACTCAAGCTGCATATTCCTGTGTGATATAAAGCATCTCAGGTCTGATATCTAACCAGATATTATGCGGCCTGGGCATTAGAAACCTGAATACATATGCTCAAAATTATCTTAAACTGTCATATACCCAGAGTTCAGACCATCTACCTGGGTGTTATTGATTATGCAATAAATCAAAGGAGTCACAGCAGTAACTTCCAGAGATTTTATTGTTGATATTATTATTAACAAAGCAGGGGAAGGAGGTCAATAATATAGAAACCCTGAGAGCCTTTGAGTCATGATTAAAGTAAATAAAAAAATCTGCACAATATGGGCCCTTCAATCTTACAAGATCAGAGTAAATTGTGTAAGTGTGCGTATATTTCAACTTCTTTTTTGTGGACTGTGTCAAGGCAACACACACATTTAGACCGACGTAGCCTATGGCGGCTTCCACACGACGTACGTACAATGTCGCTTTGACACAGAAATAAAAATCAGTCTTTAAGGTACTTAAAGTACACTTACAAATAAAACCTTTGCTTTTGTTTCTTCTGTGTTTGTTTTTTAGGCAAATGAAACAATTTTTGTGTTCCTCTTACAAATCTAGTAGCTTGCTAGCTTGAGTGAAGATAAACTTCATTCAGTATAGAAGGTTGTTAAATCCTCCACAACCATATGTACAGCTTTGTTGTTTTAAATATACCAAAAAGTGACAATTTACTTCTCTTTTCTTCTCATTCTGGTCAACACAGGACAATAAGAATATAAAAATCTTAAAGTCTTCAGTCAAAGCTGGTTACATAACTACTGAAATTAGAATGATGGGCAGTGCAAATAGCACTATTAACTATAGCCTTTAAAGGCTATAATATGTATCCAGGACCCCCAGAGCAACATCCTCCTCTGAAGCACATCTATTTTGGGACGAGATGTCCATTAACCAAGCGTAACAAAAACCTGCATTATAAAATATTGCTTGTCATTTTCACTGTTTTATCTGCAAGATACCATAATCAGTATGCACCAAAACAAAAGAAAGTGGCCCTGAGACCATAAATCATCCTAACTTACTGTCATGAGCTAGCATTAAAGCCTAGTTAGCCTCTATTGCGTGCCAGCACCTATTAAGGTGTGCTTTTGTGTGCGTACAATCAGAGGTATTAAATTAATAAGCACAGGGATTGTAATTTTACACAATATCAGTGATGTCCTCGCTGTGTAGAGATCATGGTGCAATGGGAATGAGGATAGCATAGCAGCAAAAGCAGAGTTTGACAGCCACGGAGGTCACTTTGATTGACCTGTGCTGTGTATCAGTTGAACATGGTGGACAGGAGGTAATGAAACAGGCAATGTGCAATGAAGTGTGGACATGACAAGTGAGTAGCTGCTGGGCAAGGAGGAGGCGAAAAGGAGCGATCACTTAAGAACAGATGACGGTCGTGGCCTACTGCTAACTGCGACATGCTGGCTTATGACGAAGACACGAGTCACCTGCAGAAAAACATTAATAAAGGGAGATATTTCAATGATGATTTTTGCAGTCACATTGATTTTTTTCTTTTTTGGTTTGTTTGTTCATTTTATTTTTATCACCCCATAACCTTGAACAGGATAAAACACGCACAGAAAACTGATGCATGGGTGGTACTTCTTATCACTACGTATTAAGGCTGAAA
Organism: Arrhamphus sclerolepis; assembly: GCA_037176975.1. Classification (NCBI taxonomy): domain Eukaryota; kingdom Metazoa; phylum Chordata; class Actinopteri; order Beloniformes; family Hemiramphidae; genus Arrhamphus; species Arrhamphus sclerolepis. The sequence continues at coordinate 21,204 of JBAMYA010074867.1, forward strand.
CACTTTCTACTCTGACCTCCACACTGATGGCAGCTGCCCTCCCAGTCTCCCAACAGGGATACTGCCTATGTAAAACCATTGTTTTATATCTGCCCAGTCCCTGCTTGAACATCCCAGAATCCCATCTTTATTTGGTGCTTTTACAGTTCATCCTGCCTGCTTTTCCCACGTCAAAAATATTACAAATTAGTGGTTACATATTCTTGCCATCATTCATCAGCATGGAGCCATATTCCCAGATAGCATTTGGGCCTCATCTGGGCTACCTTTGGCACCTATGGCTCAGATGTGTCCCAGAAGTTCATCAACTGGGTCAAAGTTGGGGTTTTAACATGTGCTGTACGAGACAGATGTGGCCCAAGTTTCATAAGCTACTTTTGAATATGTGGCACAGAGAGTGTTGAGTGGCCTAAAGGCTCAAAAAATGAAGAACTGGGCTTATGTCAGGCAGACTCACCGTCAGTCAATGTTGTAAAAGCTTAAAAAAACTGCAGATGTGGGCCACGTTTGGGCCAGATATTCTCTGCTATCCCAGGTTGGTCTTGTCAGCTCTTGTAAACCGAAGGGGTGAAACTAATTATGAATATTTCATTGGTACTCAGTTCCAATTAACCGTTGGGTTTCGGGTGTTTCACGGTTACGTACCTCTACTTGGAGCCTGATGACTGCAGACATATTTTGTGCTCAGCAAGGAACTCGTTAAGCAGATATCACCCCGAAATATGCAGGGGTTGTTAAAAACAACTCAGAAGGTGGAGGGGAATTTGCTGAATTTATAACGACAGCTGGTGAACCTGAACGGCATGTGTAAATAAACAGGCATCTTTTCACCAAAACGTGATTAAAAGATAATAAATAAATAAAATTAAAAACTCAAAAACAGCTGAGATTTTATCGAACCATGTGAAATTCTATCAGCAGCAGAGGAAAACAAAACAACACAGTAAATGTGACTAAATGTAATGGACAAATTAATGCCAATAAAGTTCCTCCCAGTCGCCTTTGGTTAAAGTCACTTCTGCGGAAAAAAAACAAGAATTAAATGAGCATTTAGTGCAGGATAAAGTCTAATTAAAGCACATTTAAGACAGAAAGCGAGCTTCGGTGACAGTCCTCATCCTCCCAGTTCGACTAATCAAAGCTTTGTGAATTACAATGACATAGGAAATAAATAGTTGCACACTTTCATGGAACAAACAAGCACTTTTACCTCAAGTCAACTAATTTCACTTGTTTTTTTTCCCTCCTCCGTCTTGCAAAGAGAAGGCCAATTTAATAAAACCCACATGTGCAGCAAGGTTGCTCAGATCAATTGATAATAAGACCATAAATATGATTCAAGGAGGACAGAAGTTTCATTATTTTAATTTCTTTATAGTTGCCCTCAAGCACAAACTTACATGAATTTATTTGTAGCTAGATGATGGGGTTTGTATATTGATTATGTTCATGATTTAATAGAGCAATTTTATAATCAAGCTTTCTGGGAATAAAATGATAAATGTAAAATGTGCTCCATGACATTATTTGGGTTTGTATATTAAATCGATGCATCATAAACATACATTAACTTGGTAATTTCCTCTTGTTTTCCACTGAACATTTTATTTCCTTCAGCTGCTTTATGAGCTCCAAGGATAAATCAGATTTTGGGTGAATGCTTACTTGTGTACAGTGCAAAAACAAACAAACAAAAAAAAAGCCCTAACTTATTTATGTTGGATTGTGTGATTTTCCCTCATCTGAGAGCAAAGGACTTAACAAAACAAACCTTTTTTCATCAAAATCTCAAATTAGTAACAAAGAACTGACATTTCCTGATCTTTAGAGCATTTTGCATGATTTTTTTTTTCATTTAGAGGACAGTACCCAATTCCAATCATGTTTCAAGCCCATAATTACCTCTTAATGTCATAAAAAAAAAGAAGCTGCTGCTGGATAAATATACAACCAGAAAAACAAAGCAGGTGACAAAGGCAGAGTGACAACCAATCACAACGCGGCGTTCAGGAGAGTAGGAAAGCCTGTGAATCAATGTCCAAGGTGTTATTAGCAATTCTGCAGCTATCTTGGTTGGTTTGAACGCTGAATCTGAACTAAATATCACATAAAGCACTCCCCTGCACCTTTGCAATTACGTCCATTCACATTTTTAGCCAAGTTCTTGTTAAAGTCTGATTCAAACAGTCAAGAAGTGGAAATTATCAAAGAAAAAAACTAACAGAATTGTTAAAAGCTTATCTGTAACTGGCTGATTGAGTATGAAGCCACAGAGGTCAACGGCAACGACTTTCACTCATGAAAAGTTAGGGATATTCAGCTCTCAGACAAAATATGATAATGTACCTGAAATCTGAAACCTCTACAGGTCAACTCAATTTGATTTTCTCTATGTCCAACAATTCAATATTTCACTAACTGATGCACAACATGCTGTTGTCAAACACGGTAATTAACCTCAAAAAGTCACAAGTGTCTGATCCATGAATCAACCACTACATGTTCTGGTTATTTAAAGAGTCCTCTTTATCATGCCGTTCACATTTTGACATCATGAGACCAAGACAACAACTAACAATCCATCAACCGTACCTGGACATTGCTAGTGTCTGAGAGTCAGGCAAGCAGGTTGCAACAAGCCAGCTTCATCATCACTGAGAGACGGGAGAGAAGAGGACGTTGATGGCCAAATGTCATACTGATGGGAATAAATAATACCCTGCTGACATTTCTTTGTTGTGGTATACCGGCACAACCGTTGTTAGCTGCTGTATATAAAATTGTTTGAGATGAATAAATTACTATTGAGTTCTTCTACTTAAATGATCTACTTTCATGATATAACATCAGTGTAGCATTATTTTTTTTTTTACATTTTCTGTAAATATCCCTAAGATTTCTTTGAGTTGTTATTGTTGTACATGTCCTCATCATGGATTACCACAAACAGTGTAGTGTTGAGCTTTTTTCTTTTGTTTCTCTTTTTCCCCCTTTTTTTAAAGAAATTAATACACAAAAGATAAAATATGACAGAAAACCTAGAAACTGTGACTATTTGGTTGCAATCTGATCATAATCTTTATGGTGTACACTATGAAAGGCAGGCTGTAAACATGTGTAATTCTGCTGTAAAGTTGGTAAATTTAAAGAAAAACTTTCAATTCCCCAAATCAAACCACCCTTTTAATCTAAAGGATTAATTGATTGTTTTTTGGAAGTGTCATGTAGCTCTCACACTCCTTAATTAAAAACAGCAGTCCCAACTGTTGTTTTGTTGCTTCTTTTAAGAAGAAAATGCTTTTACAACACATTGATGATGATGATGATGAAGCT
>JBAMYA010074877.1:0-24535 GCA_037176975.1 Arrhamphus sclerolepis
CTCCTTAAAAACCTCTTCCAGCCTCCTTAAAAACCTCTTCCAGCCTCCTTAAAAACCTCTTCCAGCCTCCTTAAGAAGCTCCTCCAGCCTCCCTAAGAACCTCCTGCAGCCTCCTTAAAAACCTCTTCCAGCCTCCTTAAAAACCTCTTCCAGCCTCCTTAAAAACCTCTTCCAGCCTCCTTAAGAACCTCCTCCAGCCTCCTCCTCCACAGAGACCTCGTTGGTTTCCAGCATCACTAAAATCGCTCCTCCAGTAGGTCTGCAGACTAAAGAATGCTTTAATTTGCTTCTTCCTTCAATTTTAGTTTCTAGGTAGGACTTCTGTTTGTTTTAGCGCCACCTGCTGACCAAAACCACACACACACACGAGTGTGACCTTCGACCTTCTCCGCCTGCTCCCCCTAAACCATGTCTGCAGCACTGACTGTGAAGGAACACTGAGTGTTAAATCAGAATGTTCAGTTTTCCATATCTGTTTGTTTTGGTTGAGTTTCGCTCTGGTGCGCCTCCGGTACAGAATGTACCAAACCAATCTAAGCGAGGCGTCTGAGTTTTTAACCACCAACCAACAGCAGTCATCGTCTGTTTTTCTTTGGTGGTGTTTTTAAAGATTTGGTGGCGTTTGTTGACGGTTAACATGAGGAGCAGTGAACGCTCCACCAGGGGAGCTACCTGGTACCTGATACCAGTCTGGCTGTATCTCCACTCCTGTGTTGGTGGAATGAACGCTTGGACAAAAGAGAACGTAATGATTTTAGTCACTTTTCATCTCAGACGTTACTTCAGACACCAGTGATGTGGTAACCAGAGAGGTTACTGGTCAGCCCAGTTCCTGCTGCTCCTGCAGCTGCAAAGCAACCCCAAATCATGACTCCTCCGCCGCCGTGCTTGACAATAGTCTGAGGTGGTTCTGCTGGTGGAGGGTTAGGGTTAGGTGCTCGATGCTTCTGGGCTCGTCGCTGGTCTCGTCCGTCCAGGGTTCATTGTTCCAGACTGGTTTGTTGATCTGAGGTCTTGTGAACCTCACTCGTTCTTCATTGTTCTTTTTTTCCTGGAAACTCCTGACTCAGCTGTCATGAACATGCAACATGCTCCGTGAGGCCTGCAGGGATGGTTTTAAAGGTAAATGCTCAGGTACGTCCTCTCCTGGGAACGTTGGACTCCACAGAGGTCTTCACGGCTGTTAGCTGTGGGATCAGCAAACACACATTTAGTTTTGGCATTTTTTGTTTAACTGAAAAGAAGTTTCACGTTGTCAGTTTGAAGTTTTCTGAAAGTAAAAACAGATGAAGTTTGGAGAAGCAGCTGACTGTGAAACATCCAGATCTGCAGGACTCCTGATCTTCTCAGTCTGTCTGTCTGTCTGTCTGTGTGGTTGGTGTTTTTATCCCCCACCCCCCGCCCCCCCTCGCTGTGAGGGGTGAATTACAGAGCGACTCTCCTGTTTTGTCTCTGAGCGCTCGGCCTCATGGGGAACGCTGGGATGTGGCGGCTGTAATTACACGACGGGCTGCCAGCAGGTCGGCCATGGAAAGTCTCCCCCTCCCTCCCCCCTCCTCCCCCTCCGTCACCGCTGTCTTTTAGGGATTTGCTCCATTCTTAGACGCTCCGTCCGCAGAGGCGCATACCTCAGAAATGAGCAGCTTTGGGCTGCCAGGTCTGGTCTGATGGTCGCAGCTCCTCTTCATCACTCTGCTGCTCTTTAATTCTCACATTCTGTGTTTCTGAGGTTTGGATGTCGTCTTTGTGTTTCTGCGTGCTTTTGAAAGAAAAAACAAAAACCTTCAAACGGCATCTGGAGGGACGAGCCGAGTCTCTGGAGCTGATTTATTTATGGTTTTCCAGTCAGCTCGCAGTTCCAGTCCCTCTGCGGCTTCGCTTGCAGTTATATTAATCTAAAACAGTCAGATGTGACTGTTTCAACCTGGGAGCTTCTATCACTGCCTCTGAATTCCATCTCAGTGCCGTGGCAACGGGCTCGGTCCACTTCCTGTTTTTTGGGGACAAGTCATGTGACTGGGGGGTGGGGGGTGTCGTCCCCGAGGAGTCAGACAGGAAACGGTAGAAAACAATAGAGACTGAAATGTTCACTGCAGCTCGGCCTATCAGGGAGCAGCTGACGGAGAAATCCCACCTGTCGATGCGTCAGGCTTCCAGCTGACCACACCTGCAGAAGGCAGGCGTTTCCATGGTGACGGCAGGACACAGGTGTCTCCGTCTGGAGCACACGTGTTCAACTCAGAAGTGGCCCGCGCCTCATTTTATCTGGTCAAAGAGACGATCATAAACTTCAAACTGGAACATTTTGTTTGATTCAGTTGTGACGTGAAAAAGGGGCCAAACTGAGAGCAGGTTTCACAAACACTGGTGTCATTTTACGTCAAAAGTAAAAGTTGACATTTGTCAACAAAAAATTGGAATTACAACTATGGGATTTATGTGACATTGCATTATCCATCTTGATCTATCAAATTTTAAATTTTACAATAATTTTTTTAATTTTTTTACAAAAAAAGTCAACATTTTTTTCTTAAGTCTGTGATTTTGTGATTTCTTTTACAAAATTATAAATTATTAATAAAGAATTAGATTATTATTTTCACCATATTTGAGATTTAGTAACAAAAATTCTTTTCTTTATTTTATTTTATTTTATTACAACACAATGTTATTCTGAAGCCTTACAACGCATTTTTAGAAATATTATTTTATGGTTTTACTGGAATAAAAATCATGATTTTAGTGGTCTACCAAAAGCCTCAATTTTATGATCAAAAGGGAAATTTTGTGAAATTTGAGATTTTATGATAATATTTTATTTTATTTTATTTTTAATGACAAGAGTCCAAGAACTAGCGGGAAATCTGACAACAAAACTGGTTGGTGGTGATGTGGCCCTTTAACAGTAACCATGGTGATGACGTGGCCCTTTAAGGTGACACACCTGACTCCTCTGACTGTCTGCAGCAGATTTGCAGCAGATCCTCCTGCTGGTTGCTGACTGACCAGGAACTGGAGATTAAATACAGAACTTGCTGATTTCATGGAAACTACAAAAATAAAATCGTAATCTGCAGATGCAGCTTGTTGCTGTGACACGGTGTTAAAAAGTTATCTGTAATCCCAGTCAGACTGCAGATGACTGGTGCGCGTGCACGTGTTTCCAGTGAGTTCAGAGGTTAGCTTAATGTGTGCACGTGGCTGACAGGTGTAACTCCTGTGGTCTCTTTAAAAAACCTCCATGATCAGCAGCTTCAGCTGCAGAAGCGTGTTTGACATCCAGGACGTAGATTTTTTTTTTTGAATCATTCTGATGAAGATTTGCTGCCCTGCTTCAGATTGTTCTGCTGTCACATGACCTGGGAAGTGAAATCCACATTATCGTACTTCCACCGCCGTGCTTGACAGTAGGAACGAGGTGTTTCTGCTGAAATAATGTTTGTTTTTTTAGTCAAGGTTAGGGATACACATTTGCTTCCAAACAAACTGTACTGGTTTGGTTTTCTTCGAATTGGACTTTTAACATTTTATCATTTTCCTGATTATTATTTGGTCTGAAGTTCTCCTTATAATAAGAATAATTTTTTTAACTAGAAATGGTTCATGACTTCCAGAGTGTTGATGTCTTTCCCTCTTGCTATTATGTTAGCAGCACCTTCATACGACCTTCACCTTTAAATCCTGTGGCGATATGGTTGTTTTGTTGTTTTTATTCTTTTCTCTTATTTATTTTAGACATATTTGCTTTTAGCGAGGATTCATTTCAGCCTCTCAGCTGACGTACAGAAATAAACTTTGACCCTCTTCGATCCTCCGTGCGCTCTGAGAAGAATCACTTCCACTTTGCAGCCACTAGGCAGCGACCTCGTTTCCACGGCAGCCTGCCTCACCTCCCCCCTCCTCCCCACGGCTGTCGCTCAGGTGATCTGCTGTGGGGGAGGAGAGCGAGGCAGCGGAGCTGCTTTTATCTCAGTACCTTGCAGCGAGCGGCAGGATGCGGACGCAGCACCTGGACGAGGACGAGGACAGCGGTGGTGCGGTGCAGGTGGACACCTGGACGGTCCTCAGATGGGAGGAGGACGAGGAGGACGAGGGGTGACCATGACCTGCACTGATGCCCTCCACGCCAGACCAGGACCAGGAGGGAGCTGTGATTGGCTGGAACTGAATCCATGGTGTCCTGATCCACCTCAGACCTGCAGGTCCATCTTTCTGATCCATCTGCTCCAGTTCTGGAGGATTTCAGAGGTCACATGACACAGATGGGGTCACCTCACGGAGGAAACCGTTTATTCAGACCTGAGCAGGTCAACAAATAGATGAAGGAGGTGTGTTAGTGCCTTATGTTGTGTTTTTCCTTTTTCTTGAGGTGGTTTGAATTTTCTGAGTGAGACGGATAGAAGCTATGAAGAGCAGGGTTTCCCCTCCTCTTCCTCTCTGCAGCACCTGCACCCCAACAACAAGGTCCTCTGTTCCCTCCCTGATCCATGCCGCATACCTTCCCGAGACCACCTGCCCGGAAACGTCCCCTCAGAAACAGCTGGAGCCGCTTGTGAGGGCGAAGAGGGCTGATGGTCTTCTTCCGTCCAGTCTGGGAGAAAAATGTCCGAGCAGCAGCAGGATGACAACGCGGCGAGGGGAGGAGGGGGGAGTGGGGGGTGGACGGAGATTAATGTGTCTTTGTGAAACGCCCTGTTGGAGGAGGAGGAGGTGGAGAAGGGGGACGTCTGCCTGCGACGTCTCGCGGCTGTTTTGTCCTCGACTCTCTGAATGGACACAAAAGCTGCAGAGATCATTATCTCAGAGTGACGTCTCACTCTGCTCAGAGTTCAGTTTTACTATTTTACTGGTGATGAGTCTGCAGCTCAGACTGATGTTCGGTCTTCAGCAGAGTCTACGTCACTCTTTTATTCAGATGGACGCTGCGATTCTTTACTCTTTCTCTGAGAACACCACCTTCCTCTGCGTTCAGAGACATACCTCATTGTTTAGTTTAGTCTTGGTTTGAGGGTGACGTTAGATCAGGGGTGTCTAACTCTATTTTTCACATCATCGCCATGGTTACTGTTAAAAGGACGGCTATTCTTAAATTACTAAACAGGCTATGTTGATCCTGGACTAGGATGTAAAATTTATAAAAAATTAATTTTTGTCATCTTAAGGCTTTTGTATTTAAATTGTGACCTCTATCAAAAAAATCGGACTAAAATTACAATTTCTTTCTTGTAAAATGACAAATAATTGTTTTTTTTTAAACTTAAAAAAAAACTTGTAAGACCAAGAATTTTCTTTCCAAGACTTTTTGTCATGCAGCAACAAATGTGACAAACTTGTCAACTGTCAAGACTTTTGGTTGTAAAATGTCAACTTTTGGGAACATTTTGACATATTTATTGGGGTTCTAGATTGTTGGTCAGGGTTTGTAGGATTTATCTGGGTTATAGATCGTTGATCAGGTTTGTAGGGTTAATCGCGGTTCTAGATCGTTGATGAGAGTTTATTGGGGTTCTAGATCGTTGATGAAGGTTTGTAGGGTTGTGCAGGGTTCTAGATCATTGATGAAGGTTTGCAGGGTTTATTGGGCTTATCTGGGTTCTAGTTCTACGTGCACAGCGTCCGGTGCTCATCTGTCCTGATGTGGTCTCAGCTCATGCGCTTACTCCATCTTCGTCCATTAATGTCAGGCCAATGAGGGAGCTGAAAGCTGCTGCGGCAGGTCACGCTTTCTTTCAGTGAGAAGGCAGAAACCACAATAGATGTGTGTGTTTGGTGGCGGTGGGGGCCGTCAGTGTGTGTATGTGTGTGTTTTTGTGTGGCGGGGGTCACGTTATACCCCAACATATACCTTGGACCACACAGTGAGGGCTCCATCTCCCTCATCTCCTTTCTGCTGCCGTGTTTGATCACGGAGGGCTTTACCCGTCTGAACCGGTCACACCTCTTATTAAAGCCTGGCCTGTCCCACGCCCCCCCACCTTCCCCCACCCACCAGCCCTCCGCCCCCACTCTTGGTATTCAGCCCAGGTCAGCAGATTTCAGCCCAGCCCACCGTGGCTCCCCTTTTAATTTGCACCTGTTGCGCAGTTGTCCGGGGAGGCGAGCGCTGCAGCGGCTGCAGACAAAGATCATATTATGAACAGACTAATCTCCGTGTAGCCGGGGGGGAGGGGGTGGTGGGTGTGGGGGTGGGGTGTTGGGGGTGTCGGGGGGGGCTATGGCCACCCGCCTCCTGCTGGACTGTTTTTTGGCCTGCAGATAAAATCTGTAGCAGGAAATGTGATAAGGAGAAGCTGTCCAAGAATCTGCAAATGGCCTCTTTTTTGCTCTGACAGCTGTTCCCATGATGTCACCCTCTCCAGACGTCTGCAGGTTCAACACACCAAGAAAACTGTCAGTCTGCGACTGATACAGACTGTTGCCACGACAACCATTGTCAAAAATAAAACATTTTATTTGCAGTGAAGTAACTCCTCCTCCACCTCTGTCCTTCTCCTCACTTCAGTCCTGAACTATGACAGTGTGGTGGACGCGACCTCGGAGACCGACGAGGATGACAGGACTCTGCTGTGCGATGAGGGCGGTCTCGCTGATGGAGGAGCAGGAGGACGAGGCGACGAGGAGGCGGGCAGCCCGGCCGGAGTGCCATCACCAGAGGCGTCGCCCCGGGTTGGCCACGCCCTGCTGTCCCACCGGGACCAGGAGGAGGCGGCGAGCCAGGAGGAGGCGCAGGGCTGGAGGCTGGAGGAGGACGGACACCTCGGTGAGTCACGCGTCAGTGGTTTGAGTGTCCATGTGGTGAGTTTTATGTTGAAGTCTTTCCTTTTTCAACCACTCTGATGGAGATTTGTTTGGGGTCATTGTCCGTTAGCTGTCACGTTTGACTCTGCAGAGGGTTTGAGCTTGATGCCTGCATGGCATCTGGGCTCTGTGGCTGCAGAATCAACCCCAGATCACCCTTCTTCCACTGCCGTGCCTTACAGTGAACACAAGCTTTTTCTGTTGTCTGGCTTTAAGACCTCACAACTCCACTTTGGTTGGACCAAAAAGACAAAAGAGAGGATCAGAGTGGGTTGTATCTGTTTAGTTTTCTTCTAACTGTGCCACTGACACCACTGACACCTGTCAATCACCCTCTGGGGTTATTTTTTCACCTGTCAATAATCTGTCTCACTGTCAAACATTGAATTAGTTTTGGAATTGGTTTTATGACCTTTTTCAGATTAATTTGTCATAACAGACCATTGCTGATGTCTTTCCCTCTTGTCATTGTGTTAAGTGTGTGTTTTCTGTTTGTGTGAACAGATGACAGAAGGGACGACTACGGCGCTCTGCAGGCAGTGGGAGATGGTGCAGGTGAGATCAATACTGTAATCTATAATCAGAACATCTAATGAAGTCAGCGTCAACCAGAAGCAAAAAAGTAAAAATTTGTTTCACTGGTTTATTTTATGTTGAACAAAATAAAAAGAATAAGATCATATTAAAACATGCAGTCAAGGATTCAGATACTATTGACTGTCTTTCATCAGTATTGAAAAGAAGATAAACATGCAAATCGTCTTCAGAAATGATTGTAGGGTTCTAGTTTTGGACTCGATTTTATGTGCTTCTTCTATGACTTCATGGTTTGGTAACCATGGAAACAGTCGAGCGAAGGCTTCTGTTCGCGTAAATGTCCGCGTCGATCCCTCGCTGACTCTGAACTCTGTGTCTCTCTCTGGCGTCCAGCGAGGGGACTGGACGGCATCACTGAGCTGAGCGAGTACTTCCTGAAGCGGAAACTAGAGGACGGCGACGGTCACCCGGCGACCATCGCCGAGTACCTGCAACGCAGCGACACCGCCATCATTTACCCGGAGGCCCCCGAGGAGGTGACGCGGCTTAGCACGCCCGAGGCCGTGGGCCAGGACGAGAGCGAGCACGGTGAGAAGAAAGCCGATGGCACAGCGAGTTTGTGTTTGGAGGACCTTTAATGTTTCACAGGAAGAGGGCGTTAGGTTGACAACAGCGCAGTTTCAAACAGTTGCGTCCTGGCAGAGACACTATTTCGTTTCAAAGGTCTCCTGGACAGATACGTTAAAAAAGCAAGCTGAATTAAAAGGCATAATTTGTTTTTTTAAAGGACATTTCTCTGACCTCTGACCTGTGCAGATCTGCCCGCCGGTGCTGCCGACGACTTCGCTCAGCTGCTCACGTGTCCGTACTGCGAGCGCGGCTACAAACGGCTGACGTCCCTGAAGGAGCACATCAAGTACCGCCACGAGAAGAACGAGGACAGCTTCGCTTGTCCGCTGTGCGCCGACACCTTCAGCCAGCGCTCCCAGCTGGAGCGTCACATGACCATGCACAAGCCCGCCGGAGACCAGGTGAGCGCGCAGGTGCCTGTTTCCCTCAGAATCTGATGACGCTTCAAAAACTCCTGTTTCCAGTGTTAGTTTTAAAGCTGAGGACGGCTGCGAGCCGAAAGGCGTTTGTTTTTCTGTTGCTGTGGAGCATGGATTAAAGTTATCAAACTTACAGTGACTGCTGTCAGCTATTTGTGCTTTTCCACTGTTAGTTTTCCTTGTGAGGATGGAGAAACTTAAAGGAAACATGAAGTTTAAATCTGGTTTTACCTCGGCATATTTAAAAAAGGGTAGTCTGGCTGGTCAAATCCCACTGTCACCTCCTTCATATGCAAATTTCACAACTTAAATATTCAGCTGAAACACGATACAATCTGAAAACCTGCAAAGTATTTGGTAATACTTTACATAAACTCGTTTGGATCCTCCAGCAAAGACCAGACCACTTTCTGCTGGACTGAACCTCTGTGCTGATGGTCAATTCAGCTGTAGGATAGGAAGAAGGACGAAACGTGTTTCTCTTCAGTCCAGACTGATTCTCCGACCTTGGAAACTTCCAAGAAGAGTTTGTTCAGCAGCTGATCGGCATCACAACCGCGACCTGTTAGTAACTAAACCATAAACTAGCCTAGAGCTAAATTTTACATTATACATCAGACAATGTGCCGACTTACAGAGCAAAATTTAATTTAGCAAAACTTTTAGAGCCACTAAAAAAGGAAGAATTCATCGTAATTCAATTATGGTGGAGGTAAAACGCTGCCCCCATTTCTGTCGGGGATTCTGGCTGCCCTCTGGCGCCTCAGTCAGCTGATCATTTTGAGGCTCGTTTGTTGTATTTTTCTGCATCTTCCCAGACTGACTTTACAGCGTCACATCTATTTTCTGTAACACTCGTTTGTTGGATCCTTTGGACACCTGGTTGGTACCCGTTGTCGGCCCAGATAAGGTTTTCCAGCAGAGCGGTCTTTCTGGCTCTGCCAAGTTTGGATTATTGAACTCCAGATCTATCAAACAAAACTTTCATCATTAAGGGTTTTTTCATGTCCAGAAGACTGGATTCTATCTCCGTGTCTGAGACGTGTCTGAGCAGTCTAGTGCTGCTACTTTCTCACCCCCCCCCCCTGGGTGTCAGGCCGAGGAGGGTGAAGAACTGCTTTTAGGAATAACTGTAGCTGTCACGTCATCTTCATTCACCAGCTTTGAACTGAATTTATTTGAGCTGTCCCGCTCTCATACAGTCAGTCATACAACCATAAATATGCTCCGATAAACTCCATAGAGGTGTAGCATCATGTTAAACCAATTCAATCATTAATCAACACACCAAAACAGCTTTTTCTCATGAATCACAGAGATTTGAGATTTCTTTAAAAACAACATTACATCCCCTACTTAGAGACCTCAGAAAACACATCTAATCAGTCAGCTAATGTTAGTCAGTTTATGGGCCCTTTAAACAAACTTCCTTCAGTTGTTTGATTGTATGTTTAAGCATCGAGACATCCATTTAAAGCTGCTACCTTGATGTGAACACTGAGACAACATGCATTTATGGAGACGAGGCATGAGTTCATTTTAGATGGCAGCAGCTTTGATGTCAGGACGAGTTATTGATGGCTGAAGCTGAAGAGGTCATTGTTGAAGTAGTGAGTCTCAGTAATGTTCAGCTTTTTCAGTCCTCTGCTTTTATTTGTTGCTGTTTGCATTCATCTCTCCGCCATCTCATTGCTCCATTAATCCAATCATTTCCTGAAAATGTAATAAAATCTATTAATATAATCAAATGTCCTGACTCATCAGGTGGGTCCTTTCTGCCAAACTGCTGATTTGAATCATGTGCGACACGTACTTCCTGTATAACTGCGTTGTAGAACAGATGGTGGATTAATAAACTGAGCAAAAAATCATCACTTAGCTTTTGTGAACTCTTGTTAGGTGCGCCATCATTGCATCTCCATATTCTGCTTTTTCAGTGTTACTATGATGGCTACAACGGACCTTCAATCACAGCATAACGTGCTGCAGAACCAAACATTCAACGTGATCATAGGTTAAAAAGCAAGGTGAACTTATGTTGAAGACTTCGTATGCACACAGGGAGCTGAAAACTTTCCCTTGTGCAGAGTTGTTTTCTCTTATCGGCTTTGAGGCATTGAGGAGTTTTTTTGAGAACATGACCGTTCTGGGAAACCAGGGCAACCATGTGCTTTTTGTCCTCCAAGCATCAGGTTTGCCACATCGATCCACAGCTTCTTCAGGAGACGCTCTTGTCTCCGTTGCCCCAGCAACAGAGGGGTCACAAGCCAGGCTGAACAGAAGGATGGATGTCTGACACGTGTCTCAATGACAAATTAATATGCAGAACTCAATGCTCTGCTGTGTGACCCAAAATGGCCCCAAAACACAGTTTTAGGATGTCCCTTACCATGACCAAGCATCTTCACAACACATTAAACGTCCAACACAGCGATTCATTTACTTTCTTTTCATTTTTTTTCTTGTGAACTGACAATGTAATTGTACATCTGTCCACATCAGTCATAGCCTACAGTTCATCATTATCGTACAGTCAGAGCATACCATTTATGACATCATACCCAAGATTAAGCAAATAAAAGTCATCACCTTATGCATGAGTTGTAGGAGGCATCACTGGATCAAATGTGTGTTCCATCCTGACGGATGTGTTAGCGCTTCTCACTTAAATATTTGGCTTTCCAAGATGATTTTGGTTGTGCGGGAAGGTTGGCTAACCATAGCTCGGTTTGTTTCCTGAACACGCTTCAGTTTGCTCCTGAATTTGAGAGACTAAAGCTGAAACTGTGTTTCTGCAGGCAAACATCATGTGTTCAGCAGCCATAGTTAGTGATTCTCACACTTAAAAAAAAAAAAAAAAACTCTTCTCATGCAAATAAATTGAAGGATTTGAAGCTCTGAGCTTTATAGGAAACATGAAGACCGTAGCGTAGATCAGTTTTGAACTTAGCGCCACCAGTTGGCAAGCCTCCAGGAATTGGGCCAATCAGAAAGCATTAGAGTCCAATCTCTCAGGAAGGGCCTCTGCTCCTGATTCTCTGTGTTTGTGGTTGTGGAATAATTACAGGTTCCTGGAGTTATTCTGGGCAGCGGAGCTGCTCTAGAGGTACCAGAGACGAAAGTTAGACGTCTGAAAACGAACAGAATATGAATTTAAGAATTCTTCCTGACATCACTGTTTGAAAGAAATGACAGAAATGTTTAACTTGTGCAAAAATTCTGTCTTTTTTTTTCAATTTCACATACAACTGCATTGATTTGATATTGATTTACTCTTCTGGCCATATGAGTTAAGCTTCTCCTGGTGTATCCAGCCTCATGAGTCCAGGACAGAACAGACTGGACTCGATTAGACCCGAGCGGACCTGTGGCGTTGGTGAACGTAGCTTAGGGTGTCACGCTGTAATCTAATAAGGAGGCCGTGTTAAACGCTTCCTGCACACGCCTGTTTGCTGCCTCTCATGATCCAAAATTCTCATTAAAGTCAGTAACTAAGCACTGACTCATTCAATTTTCCAATTACGCTGTGACTGTAATGAGATTTCCTGAGATCAGCCACCAGCCTCAGACCTCGTATCTCCTCACATCACAGACTACCTTTCCCCCCTCCCCTCCCTCCGCCAGCCTTAAACAGGACCAGATGGTCTTTTCCCTGCTGGGCTGAAGGATCATAATCCTCTAAGTGGCTGTTTATTTGTGTACATTGGGAGTTAAACTGTTAAAGAAGGCGAGTGGCTGATCTGAGAGGGAACAGAGATCAGTTGTTACAGAAAACTTCAGCTCCGTGTCACGTCCAGGAGGAGTCGGTTCTGTCCTGGAGGACAGGAACACATCTTCATACCAGTCTGGTCTTCATACTGGTCTGGTCTTCATACTGGCCTGGTCTTCATACCAGTCTGGTCTTCATACTGGCCTGGTCTTCATACCAGTCTGGTCTTAATACTGGCCTGGTCTTCATACCAGTCTGGTCTTCATACTGGTCTGGTCTTCATACCAGTCTGGTCTTCATACCAGTCTTGTCTTCATACTGGCCTGGTCTTCATACCAGTCTGGTCTTCATACTGGTCTGGTCTTCATACCAGTCTGGTCTTCATACTGGCCTGGTCTTCATACCAGTCTGGTCTTCATACTGGTCTGGTCTTCATACCAGTCTGGTCTTCAGCTTCCTGGTGCTTCAGTTTCCTTCAAACTCTGAAGCCCTGATGACAAAAAAAAAGAATAAAAATTCTTAAAGAAAAAACAAAAAAAACATTGGATGGATGGATGGATGGATGGATGGATGGATGGATGGATGGATGGATGGATGTATGTATGGATGAATGGATGGATGACAGATTGGTAGATGTATGGATGGGTTGATGGACAGATGGAATAGATGGATGGATAGATGATGGATGGATGTTCATCCCTTCAAGGCCTTGAAGGTGCTGCTGGTTGTTTTTCAGTTCCTTCAGACGTGTCGTTGTCGTGGTTACCACCTGCCACAGTGGAGCCCCTTTGCTGTTTTTATTGATCATATTGATTTAATCAGAAAGTCATCAGCTCCTCTGTGACAGTGTCATTCAAAAATCTGTCCTGTTTTCTCTCCTTTAACTTGTGGTTAATAAATGACAGAATAGACACAAGAAAAGGAGCTTTTTATCTGCTAAATAAAGCACAGATGAGTGTTCAGGTTTGTGTTTCATCTGAGACGAAAAGGATTTAGCTCCCACTCTTCCCCCCCGACGCTGCTTGTGTTTGTTTATCTCTGTATTTGCATTTCAAATGTTTGGAATTCACCTCCACCAATAAGTTTTACCTCTGAACAACGGCAGCCCACGCCGTTTCTCAGAAAGCCTTTCACGCAGTTGAATCTGTCACCATCTCATGTGCTCTACTGTTCCCTCTCTGCTCCACTCCCACTCCACCTCCGTCACTTCACATCTGTTTTTGTCTCCACAGCCGCCGCTGCTCAATGAGGGAGCTGGAAACCGCAAGTTCAAATGCAGCGAGTGTGGAAAAGCCTTCAAGTACAAGCACCACCTGAAGGAGCACCTTCGTATCCACAGCGGTGAGTGGACGGTGGCGTCCGAGAGATGGACAGCTGAACCCACAGCTGCATCAGGGCGTCAGACTCTGTCTCATCCTGGGCCACATCATCACCATGGTTACCGTTAAAGGGCAGATTTACTTTCCCAGGGAAAAAAAAGCTTGAGTTTTTGTCATAAAATCTAAAATTTCATTAGATTTGCAACTTTTATTATCAAATTTAGACTTGTGTACTAAAATCACATTTTTTTTCTTGGGTAATCACAAATGACAAAAACACTGACTTTTCTTTATCTTTTTAAAATGAAAAAAATAATCACTTTTTCATTCTCCAAAAAGTGACTTTTTTGTTATATAATTTGTAAATTCCTTAAAAAAAATATATTGTAAAATGGCAAATGTTGTAAAAAATATATTTTTCATTAAAATTTAAGTTTTCACAAAAACTCTTATCCAAAATTCAGACTTTCTATCAAAAAATTACATTTTTCTTGTAATATCACAAATTAAAAAGATGAAGTTAACTTTTGTCGTAGAAAAGCTATTTTTTTAACAACCAAGACTTTATCGTACAATCACAAATGTAAAAAACTAACTAAAAGTTCCAATTTAAAGTTATCAACTTTTTTTTTAACATTTTGACATAAAATTACAACTTGAAATTTTCAAGATTTTGTTGTAAAATCACAAACGTTTTGTTAGAAAAAATAAATCTTCACAAAAATTCAAAGTTTTGACAAAAATGATGGACTTCTGGTTGTAAAATCTTTTACAAACATTTGTTAAATCCTGACTTTTTGGCATCAACCAGCAGCTTTTGGTGTCAGAACTGAATCAGTGGTTTTCCTCAGAAATGTTCCAGTTCTAAGTTTACGATTGTCTTTGTGGGCCAGATGAAAGAAATCGATGGGTCGGATTCGGCCCGCAGGCCTTGAGTTCGACACATGTGATGTACATGTTTACATCGACTCATTGCCCTTAAACCACTCTGTTAAAATGTTGCGTTGTCATGTTTGATTGATGGAGCCTTGGAGCCGCTCTGTCATAACAGCAGCTGTGGGCTGCAGGGAGTACTTAAATGTGGAAGGAAAAGTCCAAAAGACACAAAGAGTGCATCGCCGAGTGTTGCTTTGTTGTCCACAGTAAACTGTTCACCTCAATGCCAGCGACATGCTGAAAGAAGCTAAACTGCAGAAACCAAAGACGATGTAGCGCAGAGGTCAACCAGGGCTTCAACAACTTCATGACCTGTGCACATTTAAGCGCATTTAGGCTCATAAACCACAGTGCAGCTGCAACAAACCATTTGTTTTCCTTCATAGATCAGTCTCAGAAGTTGCATATGTGGACCAGATATGCTACTATAGATAATAAAGGTTCCAACTTGTGTAAGATCACCTGTATTTGCTCAGTGGCTAATGAAAGTAAACAAAAGGAAGCACAGCACTGCTGGCTACAGCTCTGCACAAAAGAACCAGCACTCCCTCTTTGCATTTGGTGCTATAATTACAGAACGACACAAACGGCTTGGACAAGAATAATATGGATGAATTAATCAGAACATGAATCAATCTATCCAACAGATGACAAAGAAACACTAATTAGATGTTAGTTTTATTGCAAAAGCCTACACTAAACATGTGATAAACTTGATAACTTAGTTAGAAAAAGAGAGTTATTTGATGACTTCTCTGGGCTGAAAGTAATGGTCATGTTGTGCTTCGCTGCAGGTGAGAAACCGTACGAATGCTCCAACTGTAAGAAGCGCTTCTCCCACTCTGGATCTTACAGTTCCCACATCAGCAGCAAGAAATGCATCGGGCTAATCGCCCTCAACGGACGTGTCCGCAATGGAGGAAACAAACCCGGATCATCCCCAAACTCCACGACTTCGTCTCCCGGAAGCCCCGCCCTCGCCCACCTCCGCCAGAAACTGGAAAACGGGCGACTGCTCTGCCCTCCAGATCAGCAGGGTCCATTGGACATCAAAGCTGAGCCAATGGACTTCAATGAGTACCGGCTGCTGATGGCCTCACAGCCCGGGTTTACTGGTCCAGGGGTCTACCTAAATGGCCGTGGCGGGAGCCCCCTGGGTATCCACGGCTCCTCCCAGAGCCCCCTTCAACATCTGGGAGGCATGGGGCTGGACCTCCCACTGCTGGGTTACACGGGATCACTTGGGAACAGCCTGAGCAAGGTGCAAAAGGTGCTTCAGATTGTGGACAACACAGTGTCTAGGCAGAAGATGGATGGTAACCCAGAGGAGATCTCCAAGCTCAGAGCCTACATGAGGGAGCTGGGGGCCCAGATGAAGGCCCAGGCCAGTTTTCAGGTGATGGGAAACAGCAGCCCCACCAAGAGTATCATTGACTACACACTGGAGAAGGTCAATGAGGCCAAAAGTCTGATCAGTGAGTCCAAGATGCAAGTGGATGTTAAGAAGGAGAAACCAAATACATCAGTCGACCTTGGCAGTGAAGAAAAGTCATTTGATGAACACAACCCATTTCTACCATTCTCCTGCCAGTACTGCAAGGAGACTTTCCCGGGACCCATCCCGCTGCATCAGCACGAGCGTTACCTGTGCAAAATGAACGAGGAGATCAAAGCGGTCCTGCAGCCAGCAGACAGCAGTCCATCCAGCCGCCAGGGTGCACTAGTTGACGAACTGTCCAGTAATGACAGGGCAACCAGCCCCACCAACCCCTTCAAGGACCACGTTTCAGTGCTTAAGGCTTACTTCGCCATGAACACTGAGCCCAACTCGGAGGAACTTCTCAAGATTTCACTTGCAGTCGGCCTTCCTCAAGAGTTCGTCAAGGAGTGGTTTGCTCAGTGGAAGAGTCAAAATCACCACGTGGGAAGTTTGAGTAAAAAGTCGCCCCCTCCTGACCGTGGTGGACCAGACCACAGCTTGAACCAATCTCCAATGCCACTTCCTGTCATAGATTTACATGGTGGCTTCACCAATGGTGACGCTGCCCACAGACTCACAAAGGCCAACCAGTTTACAGCCAACCGGCAGGCACCAGGGGACAAACCACTAGACCCCTCGGACCACTTGAGAAGCAACACTCCATCACCCCTCAACCTCTCTTCCACCTCCTCTAAAAACTCTCAGAGTAGCTCTTACACTCCAAACAGCCTCACATCTGAGGACGCCCACGGGGACATACCACTGGATCTTTCACTGCCCAAACACATGGCACACAAGTTCAGTTCTGTTGGGGAGAAGAGACCCAGACCCAACGGTTTAATCACCGAGCGCAATGGGGAATTTTCAGGACGAGAACAGGGCTGTGGGCCCTTGGACCTAATCAACATCAAGAAAGAGGTCTTGGGCTCTGACGGTGGAGGGAACTCTTCCCACCATCTGGAGAAAAGCACCAGTCCTATCTTTGGGATCAATCCCTTCACTGGCAGTCCCGTCTACGCCCCCCTGCCACCTCACGGAGCGTTTCCTCCGCCCACCTTCATGACTCCAGCCCAGGCCACCATCCCAGGCCTCAGGCCGTACCCAGGTCTCGATCCCATGAGCTTTCTGCCTCACATGGCTTACACGTATGCCACCGGAGCTGCAACATTTGCTGAAATGCAGCAGAGGAGAAAGTACCAACGGAAAGCAGGCTTACAGGTAAAACCAGAACTCAGTGTGGATGGTGTGTGTTGTTTCTCTCCTCTCTGTGGTCAGTTTGGTTGGAGGACCAGGAGTACCAGGTTTACTCACAGTTGATAGGGCTGTGCTGCTCAGTCAGACTTGGTCAAAGTTAGAACTTGCTGCAGGTCCAGGGTGTTTGCAGCTGAAATATGTTAGACATAGCGGCCAAATTGTGTTCAAATTGTGTTGTTCTGTTGAGGAAATAAATCCTAAATGAAGCTCCAGTAGATGCAGTTCCTGCTCGTCGGGTTGTTTTCTGAAGGCCCCGAAGAGCTTCAGAGATGTGGATGTCTCTGACTGATGAAGTCCTTATAGATGTGGAATAATGGTGACAATTTTTGACTGATTTGCATTTTTGTAGGAAAAATAATTCTGGTGATTATTTCTGGCATTTCTTCTACGTTCCTCGCTGTCGTGCTGCCTTCAGATGACAGCTCTGTATCAGAGTGTGGATTTCTTTTCTTTTTTTATTGCTAAAATGTTCCCATATGTTTTTGTTTAGTTTTTTTACTTTTCTTTGACTTCTTACCATGATTGTCTGCGTTCTCTCCCATATGTTCTTCTATTTTTGGTGGGCTACTAGCAGTTATCGTTGGACCCACCTCACCATCAGGACCTCCAGCTGTCAACTAGACGCTTGCAAGAAACAGATTATATGTTTTTTTTTTTAAAAAAGAGTTTAAATTTGCATATGATCCATAAACAGACTCAGATCGGAGCTCCTGTGTGTGATTTTGATGCACAATCAGCTATTCAACTCACAATTTGTCATGGTCCGTTTTCAAAAAGATCTCTTTGTTCACCAAGTAGGGCCGCATGTTGGTATTAGGAAACATGGGATGTGTGACATCATAGTTAAGAATATTTAGTGTTTGGAGTCAGTGACCCCTGAGTTTTCATCACTTGTCTCTTGTTGATTGGTCAATGGCACTTGGAAAATAATGTACTTTTTTAAACTATTAAGTCCCAGTGAAAATAGACCTTTTAGTTGTTTAGACGCATTCATTGAGGACCATCTCATAAATGGAGCTGTTTTGAGTATGTTGGGATTAATAGGACGTTGACTCAAAGACAAGATTCTGTTTACTGGTCGATCTTCGTTCCGACCCTCACCTGTAGTCACTGGTTGTTGGTAGTGACCAAAATAAAAGAGAAATTGTGAACAAAAGCAGCTAATATGAGTTTCTTCTATGCCATAGGTGTCAAACTCCATTTCATCATCACGTTGAGCACCTTTAAAGGACCAGTCATTCTTTATGAACTCAACCAGCTTTGGTGTCAGATTTCCCATTAATTCATGGACTTGGTTGTAAAAAAAAAATTTAATTTTGTTGAACAATAGCAATCTTTGTAATATCACATATTCACATATTCATAAAGGGATTTTTTTGTCGTAAATCTCAAATTTCACAAAAATCATGGCCTTTATTATAAAATTGAGACCGATTTCTTTTTTGTAAAGACTTTGTTGAAAAATTTCAAATTTTGAAAGTTGAAAAAAGTTTTTAATCTTTCAAGACTTTTATCATACAGTCACAAATGTCACAAAATTGTGACTATTTAATTGAAAACTACAATTTTCTGTTTGAAAATATCAACCTTTTGCAACATTTTGACACAAAATTCCGACAGTTGTTTAACTTTTCATTGTAGTTGTTTCATGTTGCCCTTCAGGACCTGAGGACAGTCATGGTCCTCACGAAACATCCTCGTATCACACCCACTGTCAGGTTTTACTCTGGTATAGATGTGCTGATTGGCAGCATCTGAAATGTTTGAATGAAATGGACATTTTTAGCCTTTAACCTTGAAAAAAAACCAAACATATGTCATAGAAATGGGAGGACAGGGGACATCCATGCTGACATGTACTGTCCTCCAGCTACCTCAGGAAAGTTCTTCATCGGTCACGTTCTCGTCTCGGGTTTCAGGGTACGACCAAGAGTGGAGTTTCATAAGTCACCTGGTGATGGTGATTATTTGCACACACACTTGCCCCATCCCATATGCCCCCCCCTTATTATTTTTTAAGTGTCTCCTGGATGAAGGGACTTACCCAGGTTGGGCCTTTAAGCCCTGTCCAGACTTGGGATCATGGAGGCTGTTTTGGAGGGGGTGGGGGTGGCAGCATGAGGTGTCTCAGCCGACAGGTGTGGGATTATCACTGAAGCTCTGTCTCTGTCTCAGGGGGAGCTGCTGGACGGGACGGTGGACTATCTGTCAGGCCTGGACGACCTGACAGACAGCGACTCGTTGCTCTCCCGGAAGAAGATTAAGAAGACTGAAAGTGGTATGTACGCGTGTGACTTGTGCGACAAAACATTCCAGAAGACCAGTTCCCTCCTAAGACACAAATATGAGCACACAGGTATATATAACATTTGGACACTTCTTTTTACTCCTGTCCCCCACCCCCAACCCCTCCATTTCTTATGTCTTCATTCTTTTGTTCCACTCCCTCTTTTGAATTTATATTCCTCACTTAGCTCCCCGCTCGTAGCTTTTCTGTCCCCTTGCGTTATTTTTCTGTTTTGTTCTTTGCAAGCCGTTTGCAGGCCTTTAACATGCTGCTTTCTTTTCAGCAGGGGGTGGGGGGTGGGGGGTGGGGGGGGGATAACAGTTTAACAGCTGTACATACAGTTGTGTAAAAGTTAGAACCCCAAAGCTTTGAAAAAACAACAACATCTTACGAGGCAAATGCAACCTCAGACAAACATCTAACTTTGTTCATACCAGTATTTAATTAACAAAAATAAATAGCTAAATAGATTTCAGGTCCACCTTTCGTAGTTTGAGCTCAAGGTCTACTCCGCTGGTGCAAAACAACCCCAAATCATGACTCCTCCACCACCATGCTTGACAGTGGGTCTGAGGGGTTTCTGTTTGTCTGGACATTAAGACCAGACGATTCCACTTTGGTCTCATCCGTCTACAGGGATCATGGGTCCAGAAGCCTTGTGGTTTGCTCAGATACAGTTTTACTGTCTCCTAGTAACCTTTTCAAACACACTATCCTGGTTGTGTCTGTGCTGTCTCGGTGAGGCTCTGAAACGAGAGCCTACATTTTGTGGTCTTTTTGTACTTCTCAGAGCTTTGCATGGTCTGACCTTTGGTGTAAATGATGTCCAGACTGGCATCTGCCTTTAAATGTTTTCCCACTTCTACACCTCAAAATGTTTGGAAATGTTTTATAAGCTTTTCCAGATTCATGTGCACCAACAGTTGCTCATCCAAGGCCGTTGCTGATGTCTTTTTCTCATGGCACTGGCATTGCCACAACCTCAGCTTTCATCAAAAACAAATAATTGTTGTTTCGCTGAGGTTGTATTTGCCTCATACTAAGATGTACTACAATCAGATGATTCTCATGTGTTTTTTTTAAAACAAAAACTGAATCGTAGGATAAAAACTAACTTTTGCATGACTGTATAGAAAGATAACTTGGTCAGTTATGAGCTCATATTAACAACATCTTTTTTTTTTTTTAACTTACCTTTGACAGATGTCTGTTGAGCCACAACACATGAAGACTGCAGATTTTTTATTTTCTGGATTAATTTTGAAATCATTTATAAATGAAAATGTTTGAATAACCTGAGTACCAACCTCTTAAAAATAACTTTAACTGTTTAAAGGGGATATATTATGAAAACTGTGACACTTTGATTGCTTTTGTGTGTCTATTTAAATGTCTAAAGTGACTGCCAAAGCTATTTCCTCTTAGATCAGGGCAGCCTGAGACTGAAACTCATATTTATGGGGTTCTGTGACATCACAGGCCCAGATGAAAGTGGATCATCGATCCATACTCGATATCGGCATCTGTTGCTAATGTTCCACAGCACAGCAACACTGTCTTTGTTTTTTATTTACAGTGTTTAGATGTTAGAACTAAAACACATCAATGAGTCGTCACTCAAAAAGCCACGCCCTTAACACCACACAGACTTGTGGTTTTATTTGAATTTAACTTTTCGACAAAATTCGAAATACTTTGTTGTGGACGTGAACTTTAACCACAGAGATCAAAGCTGATTTTTTACACAATATTTTTAAATGTTTTTGGGAGCCAATGGAAAGTTAACATGGACTTCTGTTTCTGCGTCAGAGCTATGCCGCAGGGGTCGAAACTCTCCAAATGTAACTATGCGTCACATGAGAAAATTTTGTTGGTAGATTTGTTCTTCTTCTTCAAATTTCTTCTGTGTCGGCTCGAACAATAGTTTGTTGCAATGTCTTAAAAAAACAACCGATGCTCGACATTTATCAGCTCCAACTCACATGAAATTTTCTCTATTTGTACCGTTGATACGTCCGAGCTGCATACGGGAAGAAAAGAGAAGGAAGCACGGCACCGCTGGCTACAGAGCTGCAGAAGGAACCTGCACTGCCATCTAGGGGTTGGTGGTGGAATTACAGTGGTGCAAGCACCGCAGAAGTACAAACGACAGCCACGTTGCACCCACACTCAAGGTTTATTTAAACCTCGCTATTTGGTTATAACAGAAAATACAAACGGCGTTAACTCAGCGAACAAAGTTCCTCTTCGTACAAGCCTGTTTCCTCTACGACAGCGATGCAACGACAGGCAGCTTTCTTCTCTGTGGTTTTTAATTAGAGCACCAAGTTTTCACGTCGTCTGTTCTGTAAAAAAAAACACTGTGAACCCGACAGAAAAAAAGAGAGAAAGAAACAGCGTAGAGAACGATATCTTTCACACTGGACGCCTTCTTCCACTTCAGCAAGCAAGACGCCTCCTCGCTGTCCGTAGAAAAAAGGATGATGAGTGCGCTTCGTTGTGTGGTTGTTGTTACTTTATCTTTATGGTTTATAGATCAAAGAATGTTTCGTTGAGACTTCAGAAAGTTTTTTTTCAGCAGAGTTCGGGGTTTCCGAGCAAAGCGTCACCTGATCGTCATCTTTTAAGCGCTGTGACCTGTTCTACCTTCATCTCTTACACTCAGTTGCATCATCTTTCGTTCACCAACAACCCCCCACCCCCCCAAACACTCAAAGCAGGAATCTGCCGTCTCAGTTAAATTTGCATGTGTGTGTGTGTGTGTGTGTGCATGTGTGTGTTACGGTACAGTATGCCAGTTATGGGAGATGTTACAAGCATTCCCGGGTCTATTTGCGGCTACAACCTGCCTGCATGTGTGTGTGTATGTGTGTGTGTGTGTGTTTGTGTGGTTTTTCTGCGTGTGCGTGGAACAGTGTTTTTGGTGCATGTGTGAGTGGGACGTGTGATTGGACGGCGTTCAGCCTGCTGGTTGGCAGCCGATGGAGCATCCTGTTCAGTCAGATGGAAGAATTTTCCGCCCATACGGATTCATAGTAAATCCAGCACAGTTTGTGTGTGTGTGTGTGTGTGTGTGTGTGTGTGTGTGTGTGTGTGTGTGCGTGTGGCGGTGTCACGGCTGTGCAGGATTCCTGCTCCTCCTCAGAGGTTAAATCTGGAGCTGTGATGTCACCATGGCCCGCCATAGGTTCAAGTTGCCTGGCGGCCTCTCAGGCATCTTGCCGTTGTCATGACAACAGACGGACACAGCGCAACAGGAGTCTCAGCTCACAAGCTTGCCGTGCTCAGACAAGTCTCGGAACGGGTCACGGACCAGTCCAGAGCAGAATAACCGGCAGAATAACCGGCAGTCGTCTTATCGATGCATCAGAAACATGAAAAACTCTTGATTTGACTCCAAGAATTGCAGTTGCTATAGAAACTGACACTTGGAGTTCAAGCTGTCGCACATACAGACAAAAAAATAAAAATGAAGAAAACCAGTGATTTGGGGGTATTTACTTGTTTAAAGAGGACCTTTTCTTTTTTCTTTCTACCTGAATCTGAAAATACATCATCTATTGAGCCGTTCAGGTTTTACAGGATAATGTGACATCACAGACCTGGTTCCCATATTTGCCTTCACCTGCAGATTGAGATCTTTTTTTAGCTGGAAGTGGGGAGCACAAAGCTGTAGTGCTGATTCAGCACAAGGCACACCCTGCAGAACAGCTGGGTTAAAACACTGACTTCCACCCCTTTAAACCAGCGTTTTACAAACAAAGAATCAAGCCTTTGTGCTGTTTTTCTGTCATATTTTGTCCAAAACATATTACAGACATTTTACAACACTGTTGGAAAAAAAAAAAAGAATTATTAAATGTCACTTCAGAGAGAGAAATCTTTGTGTGAAATAACTGATGTTTTCTGTTTTCTGTGCTGCGTCTGAATCTGAAGCTCTGCTGCGTTGGTTTGTGGGTTTTTGTGTTGTTTTTCTTTGTGTGTGTGGTTTCGTGTTTCTCCGACGGCGTCCTGACGGCCCTCCCCGCTGCCTCTCTGTGTTTCTGCAGGTAAACGCCCTCACCAGTGTCAGATCTGCAAGAAGGCCTTCAAACACAAACACCACCTGATCGAGCACTCGCGCCTGCACTCGGGGGAGAAACCCTACCAGTGCGACAAGTGCGGGAAGCGCTTCTCGCACTCGGGTTCGTACTCGCAGCACATGAACCACCGCTACTCCTACTGCAAGAGGGAGGCCGAGGAGCGCGAGGCCGCCGAGAGGGAGGCCAGGGACAAGGGGGGTGGAGGCGTGGTGGCCAGAGGCCTGGAGCCCACCGAACTGCTGATGAGGAGGGCCTACCTGCATGGGCTGGGGCCCCTGGGGTACTCAGACCTGGAGGACCAGCAGGAGGACAATGGCGGTTTGATCCTGAGGGACGGAGAAGGACGAGAAGAGGGGGAAGTGGACAGCAAGACGTACAAGGAGGTGACAGACAGTCAGGAGGCAAGTTTCAGGGAAAGACGGGAGGACGTGGAGGAGGAGGAGGAGGAGGAGGAGGATCAGGAGGGGGGCTCCAGCAGGAGCCAGATGGACTCGACCAGGGAGGAGGAAGAGGGCAAAGACTCTGCACAGCTGATGGACGAGAGTTCACGAGAAGGGAAGACAGACGGCAAGTCGGACCAGGAGGACTGATCCTTGGAAATGAAGCAGAAGAAGAAACTTCAGTGAGGGGACGTCGTTCGTCTGTCCTGCACCAAATTATTGTCTCAGATCAGAAATCGTCACGTTTACAGTGAAAACAGGTCAGGAAGGTTCGTCTGGAGGAACAGACTGAGCGTCGTTAGCTTACAGACTCAGCATTAATGAGTGACTTATCAGGTTTGGTCTGAACATTTTTCAGAGATTTTTAAACAGAAATCTGCTAAATTGTAAAGCCTTTGAAACCTCAAAAGACATTATGTATGACGGTCATACACGTGTTTTATTGCTTAGTAAATAATTAACGCGTCTATTTCATCAAGATGTCTGATTACGGTCAGCTTGGGAAGCTTCCTGCTCACTACACAAATACACCCCCATGTACGATTTCACTGGCGAACTCTACCTTTAAGATAGATAGATAGATAGATAGATAGATAGATAGATAGATAGATAGATAGATAGATAGATAGATAGACAGATAGATA
>JBAMYA010074898.1:0-24531 GCA_037176975.1 Arrhamphus sclerolepis
TTCTATTGGTGAAAAGTCTGGACTGCAGGTAGGCCAGTTCAGCACCCGGGGTCTCATTTCTAAAACTGTGAGTAGGATCCTTACTAAAAGCTCACTAATGCACAAAAAACAATAATGGTGTGTGCAAAAAAAATAAAAATCCTGTTACTTATGCACAACTGCAAACAGTTTCTCTTTATGAATCACCAACGCGTTCTCACTCCCAACTCGTCACATATTGACGCGTTGGGGTTGAGCGTCATGTTTGACGCATCGGGTACCCTTTTCCGTCATTTTTTTGAAGCGCACATCCAGCGTTGCATGTTGACGCATTGGGCATCCAGCACCCCAACTTTCCTACTGCCTAACCCTCATCATATTTTTAACCCCATACCCCACCCAACCCCCACACTTCCCCTCCCGCCACCCCAACCTTCCTACTGCCTAACCCTCATCATATTTTTAACCCCAACCCTCCTCTTTTTCCTACCATCCCAATCCACCCCCAAAGTCATTGCTGTGATTTGTCTTTTAATGTTGTTTTTCTCCACACTGTAATGAAACTGGATGTGTCGACTGGTCATGATAAAAATGCCTCCATGTTAATCATATCAAACACATAACCTGTGGGTTCATTTCTGCTGCAAGGAGCCGTTTTTGCCAGAATCCCAAGAACTACTGTGGCAGTTCTGGCGGGTCGGTCTGTTTAACACCGGACCAAGTTCAGCATATAAATCCAAGAGCACTGATCTATTAGTCAATCATCATCAGGGGACAGGTTGTCCCTAAAAACTCTCTCCATCCTGATCCATTCATCCTCCAGGAGTGTCAGTTCTACAAGTCTAATATAAATGTCAGTTAAATGCATGAGATCAACGTGGCTTCAATCCGCCGCTGCTGTTTTATCCTGTCTCCAAACTGTGGGTATGCAAGGTAGAAGAAAAAAGAAAACCTCACTACGTCATTTTTGACCCACTTATCTGTCTAAAAAATATTTTTCTAAAATTCAAAACACTGAAAAAACTTTTGTGTTACAGAAAATAATCAGGAAGAAAGTAACTTAACCTGCTGAGCCCTCTGGCCTACATGAGGCTCCTCTAAGTTAAAAATTGCATAGGTTTGTGCTGCTTAATGTTCATTCAAGTTGGTTAAGTTCTTTAAGAAAAGAAAAAAAAAAACTGCCAGGTGGCTGGATAAAGAGTCACCCTTCTCATGGCCAGGCATGGTAGATCACAAAGCAAAATTGTCGTCTTTTTTTTTTTTTTTTAAATTATGTGACACAATTTGAGTTTCCACAGAAAACCTTCAGCTGCCATTGCTGACTAACCGTACCTAAACCTTGCTCATGGCTGCCATGCTCTGATTGGCAGACAGATCAGAAACAAAAGTGCAGCTTGGACTCAAAAAGATGGATTCTCCTGTGACTGTGAGTGGGAAGTATCCAGTCACCTAACAACGTTCCTGTATATCAGACATTTTCAGTGATTGATTTAAATATCTCTCTGGCAGCTGCAAGTTGAAGATTTGGTCTCTCCAAATCAAATCTCCCTAAACATTCTGTTTGTCACACAGAATTCATAAAATGACTTGTTCACAAAATGCAACAATCTTCCTGAGGTGCAGTCACATCTTATTTATGAACATATAATCAAACATATCATGTGGGCCTCCTTGACTGCTGTAGTCCTGGTTGCTAGGTGATTTAAGACATCTTTCAAACTCAAATAACTACGTACACATGATGCCCACAGACACAGAGAATATGTGAGTTAGAGCTGGGCGATATGACCTTAAATCAATATCAGGATCAATTGAACAAGTTATCTCGATTACAGTTAATGAGCACTTTATTTTAGTACATTATATTTTACTTCATTGATCACTGACAACACTGCTCAAATATTAAAACATATCATATATCATATTTGTGAATGAAAATATATTTGTGATTTTGATATAAGCGAAAGAAAACACATAAATTCACTAACTTCAAATGAGTCAGTAACAGAGAAATCCAGGGTATAAATGACTAGAAACACATTACTTAGTTTTTTATTTTGATGTTAGATTTTAGGGCTGGATGATATGACCTGTAATCAGTCTCACAATTAATTAAACATCCTCCCTTGAATAGGATTAATGTACAATTATGCTTATATTGTTTTACTTTTTGCTTACTTTTTTCTTCTTTTTACAAGTGTCTGCATAGACGCTCACCTGCCGCTTTATCAGCTCCACCTGTTCAACTGCTCGTTAACACAAATAGCTAATCAGCCAATCACATAGCTGCAACTCACTGCATTTAGGCATGTAGAGGTGGTGAAGACAACTAGCTGAAGTTCAAACCAGCATCAGAACGGGCAACAAAGGGGGATTTAAGTGACTTTGAACGTGGCATGGTTGTTGGTGCTGGTCTGAGAATTTCAGAAACCTCTGATCTACTGGGACCATCTCTAGGGTTTACAGAGAACAGCCTGGAAAAAAAGAAAATACCCAGTGAGCAGCAGTTGTGTGGATGAAAATACTTTGTTGATGTGAGAGTGTACCCATCTTCTGTTGGCTACTTCCAGCCGGATAATGAACATGACAATGAGTTCACTGGACTCCAGTGGCCTCCACAGTCACCAGATCTGAATCCAACAACAGGAGATTCACATCATAGATGTGCAGCTGACAGATCTGCAGCAACGTGATGCTGTCATGGCATTATGGACAAATAACTATGAGGACTGTTTCCAACACCTTGTTGAAAGTATGCCACGAAGAATTAAGGCAGTTCAGAAGGCAAAAGGGGGTCCAACCTTTAACTAGCAAGGTGGACCTGATATAGTGGCCGGTGTCATATGTGGATTTTAAACTTGCAGCAGATGTATTTTTAGTAGGTGTGTGTGAGAGTGAATGTATATTCCACAGCCCTGTCAGATCTTTTTTTCCACTTTTTGCTGCAAATATACTGAACTATGTTATTTTTCTATGTACTTTCTAACGAAAGAGTATGCATTTGTGTTTTAAATTCAATAAGTGAAAGAAATCATAAATGGATTCACTATGATTATTTCTGTACGTCTTACGTTGGTTATAGGTTCTGAACGTCGGTTTTGATTAATCTTGGATTCATTTCCCGGCCCTAATGTCATGCATGCTTCCCAGTTTGTTTACCTGCAGTGGAACATTCCAGGCCATGTAGACGTGACTCTTGTACTGGTCCATCCAGACCTCAGCCACCCTCATAGCGTTGCGTCGCACGTGAGCCGTCAGGTTCTCTGTGTAGGGTTTGTGGGCGCGCTCGATGTGCGCGATCCTGGAGCAGGGCAGCACCTCCACGCTGCCACCACACTGCCAAACCTTTTAGGAGAAACGCACGTATGCACATGAGTGGCAGCAGGTAATTCAAGAATAAAAGGTGCATGTATTATCAGTGTCTGCTAGGTTCATGTCAGTTAACCTTGAATCCTCTAAAAAGGAGATTAAACCTTTAATTTGACTGAGCCTGCTTGAAAGCATTAGCATGAATATATAAGTATAATGCTGAGAATGCCCATCCAGGTGCTCGCTGTTTTTTCCATTCTGCACTTTGTTGCCAGTGTGAGCTGTCAGATAATCCACGCAGGCACGACTAGCTTAATGAGGGCCCTATGACACATTCAGCATGAACTCAATATACAAGTGTGACTCTATGTTATTAGTTCTGAGTTGTATGCTATTATTGTAGTAACCAAAGTACAAAGGAAATAAATAAAATAAATCTTTATCTAATGATCCAAACAAGTGGTTCCCAACTTATCTGGCTTTGGGACCTTCCATCGCCCTCGTTAACAAGCCTCAACCCAAATCAAGGATATTTTTTTAACATCTCAAATTTATTTAATGAAAAGATGGTGCTGTTTGAAAATGAGATAGTACAGAGTATCATAGTATGACAACGCAAAAAACAACTCAAACGAGCAGTAGATGGCAAAGCTAGGGGCAAATATTCCCTTTTAGTCCTCTTCACCCACTGGAAACCAGCTCACAACCCACCGGAGAATCACTGGTCAGGATCAAGGTCTTGATCTCATAACCTGCCACACCGATTACCAAACGCAAATACTAGAACATGTGTCAGACTCAAGGTCTGTGGGCCAAATCCGGACCGCCATTCCATTTTATCTGATGATTTTAGAACAAAATCATCAGATAAAATGATCCAAAATTAGCTATCTTATAACCAGCAAAAAAACTTACAAGATATCTGACAACATAGGTTGAGAAAGATGAAAACATCCATTTGTAGCAGCAGCTTCTGAACATTGCTGTTGAATGTTTTGCATCAGTCGGTAGTTAAGAGCTTGTTGTCAACTGTGCATTCAACATTTACAAGTGGATCACTTATTAAAGAAGTGCTAAGTTAAAACACTTCTTCTTGGCTGTGCATCTCTGTCGCAAAAACAAAACAAATAGAAAAGAAAACAAACAGAAAAGGTCTATTTGGTCACATGACAATTTTCAGTGAAAAAGTGACATGGAACAGTAAATACATGCAAATGTCCAATGACAATTACTCAAATAAGTCCGCTTCAGGGGTCTTAGAATTTACTGCGCTGTCCAAACTAGTGCTGGAGGATACTAATTTGAGCAGAAACTGACTTCCTCTCTTTCTTCCAGCAATATACTTTGTGTGTTTACAAATCCATCCTGCCTGCCAGCCTCCTTCCCTGCATCCTTTCATAGCGACAACTTAACTGGTGAACTGGCCTGGCGCCCAGTCAGTAGCAAAGAATAGAGGCAAATACAGAGGTAATACGGACCACTTCCAGAAATACCTCAACACTCGCTGTGCAGGATTTACAACAGGAGGTTAGAGTATGAGAAGCCATCGTTCAAGTGTAGCAATCGATGCCTGAGACTGTGGCTGTGCGCAGTGAGAAAGATCACACCGAAAAGGAGAAAAACATACAAAAAGAAATGTGAAACAAAACGTGATCGGATAAAGGCAGAGACACATTGGGAAATAAAGGGAGAAGATAACAGCAAAAGTAGAGCTTCTCCTCATTTTTTCAAGTTATTCTTTATTTAGTTTTTTCTCCACATTCCTCTCTCTCTCTCTCCCTCTTAAAAAAAAAGGGTTTGGATGTTTGGACAGGATAAAACACTCACCAACCACGCAAAAAAACAACAAAACTTTCTTATGACCGTGAGCGGTTGCAGATTTTATTGTTTATCTGAGTCACTCAGCCAAAGCATTTATAACCATAGTTGTTCCTCAGTCTGTCTTTTTGTCTTTTGTTAAACATGGAACAAATCTCCATCTTGGACTTGTGTTTTTAAAAGTTTTAATGAGAAAATCAAGGGAAACAACAAATAAAGCTGTGAATTATTAATTATGTCAAGGATGACTGCCTGTAGTGATCAAGAAGAAAAGATGACTTGAGAAAACCAGTATTAAATATGCACAATATTATGCCGTGGTGCAGATGAAGCTTCATGAAAGCAATCTTTATCACAATGGCAGCATGTGGACTAGAAATACAGCGGGCTTGTGCAGAAACACAGGCCACGGGGAAAAAAAAGAAACGCTTTTGATAACAATAGGGACTTCTATTTTGTAGGAAGTAGATAGAAATACAACAAACTAGCTGTTTTCAGGCTTAAACCTTGGGCTGAACTCAACATATGATGAATTATTTAGAGTAAGAAGAAGGCTCTTGAGACATGAGCAGAACCGATTCTGTCAAAAATATCGCTGCTCATTTCCATAAATCATTCTCTGAAAAGGGGAGTCTTTACAATGCAGTGTGATATGTCATCATCTTCTTTCCCACCGTCATTCTTGAAGTGTTTTGGTAAAATGACTGAGAACAATGCGGTTTTGTGCTTCTAGGAAGACCTGTTGGAGGTCCCTCCAGATCAACACCCTGGTAATGTTATTAGCAATGAAATCTCAAGACTTTGGCTGATACTTTGCAAAGCCTTTGGTGCCTTTAAAGTCTCACAAAAGCTCCAAATGCAATAACACTGCTCAACCTCTTCACTGGTTACCACAGTAGTGTCCTAAATCCAGTGAAGTGATCAGTAACACACTTGATCTATGCATTTGAATCAGGGGTGTTGTGGCAGGGAAACGTTGGAGACACACAGGACAGCGGCCATGGACGACTGGATTTGGACACCCCTTTGTTACACCTTCAGTTTATCAGGTTAGAAGACCTGGCTTTTGAACTGCCTAAATTGCTGCAGATTTCTTCATGCACATCAGTCAAATTTTATTGGATTGAGATCTGGTTGAGATGTGGCTGTGCATGAAAACTCAGGAAATCAGCTGTGTCTGAGAAATTGAAACTAATAAAGTGCCTGGTGAGCATCGATAAAAGGAGATAAGTCCATCCGGATCCATCCTCCCTTCAAACCCTAATGTTTGAACATCTACACAACAAGTTGAAAAGTACCTCTGAAGCTCCTCTCTGTCTGAATGGGTTCATTTCTGTTCTGTTTGTTATAATCGCTGCAGTAGGCGACTGATATGCAGCGCTGTGTGGTCTTTTGTCTCTTTCAGTGGGCAGGCGAAATGGTAATGTGAGCAGCAACAGCTGGAGGGGGCATTTGATGTGGGTCAGAAAAACATGGGCTACTGAGGTCGTGGCTGTGATGTTGAAATATCCCCTGTAGAGAGACCGGCTGTTCAGGGCGTCACTGTTCACGCCACACTGAATTACCCATCCAAGTCTCCTCTGTGCTGATATCAACAGGTCTTTTAGCTAATTTGTCTCTACAATGAGAGCTTTAACACAGAATTACAGAGTCTTGACTAAGATCTGCACAAATGTTTTTCAAGAGTTAAAAGAAGTGGCATGAATAGAAACATTTAAATAAATGAGATGCATGTGTGAGTGGATATAAGCGAATTTTCTATACAGTGAACAGATTTAGTGATAAACAAAATGTATGTATGTCAGTCCTGGAGTGAAGAGGGGGAAAAAAAAACAACCATAATCTAATTTGCGCACATAATAGTGTATTGGCAGGTGGTATGACATTCTTCTCAATTTGAAGAATCACACTTAAATATTAAGAACATATGTAACCTTACGCCTAAGACATGATTACCATGTCCCAATTCTGCTTAAAATAAACTTAGGCCTGTAATATACTTGTGATAAGCAAAGTATCCGCATCATGTCTGGCATGTTTATTCTGCATTTGTTTGGCATGTCGGTCATGCACATCTCCCAAAAGATACGTGATGCCTACGTGAGATGTGATATCCACCTGAACACTAGAAGCACTGATGTAGGTCAGAGCAGCAGTTGACCGCAGCCGCCACATGTGTGTGGTGTTGGTTGTGTGTGGTGTTGGTTGTGTTGAACTAGGGCAACAAGATGCAACAAGCCGCCACATGTTGCAAAGTACAAACAAAAAACACTGTGTTTTCTTGTCAATGTTTTCTTTCCCACATCGGTAAAACGAGACAAACAAACACCTATCCCAACGACATTCATTTTATGGTCTAACATAACATCTCTACTCATTTTTTTGTTGTTGTTGTTTTTCTGGCTGTGACCACAACAAAAAACAAAAGAATAACTTCTTCTGTCTCAACTTTTTAGATGGTTGTATATTTGACTCTGACTCTGTGTTCTGCCCCCAAGTGGAGACCTCTGGTATAAAACCCAGGTCTTAATGTATTTGATCTTCTGCCTCCAGCAAGTTTACTGGTAGCTGTTTCAGCAGTGTGAATGTCTTTGAGCAGAGCAAGGAGGAAAAGGTGGCTTGAGGTAGAGATACATCCCCCCAACAACAGGCAATGATAGCAGTTCTGCATTAGTGCTTTTTTTGGACACAGTAAAATAATCACCAAGCTAAAGCCACTTGCAGAGCTCAAGCCATCGATCATCGACAGCTGTGCACCAAATCTAGATCTGACACAAAACAAATTGTAGGTAATAATCCACATTTAAGGCTCCAGTGTGTCTGTAGTCCAGGAGCTCAGTTCAGGGTAGGTCAGGCCTGAAGCCAAGATGAGACCTGCGCTCTACTGACAAGGTGCTGTAAATTACTCCACGCTGAGCCTGAGTCAACAGTTTCTCTCCAATGTCTCCTGCATCTATCAAGCCTTGAATCACTGGTGTCTTCTTAGAACTGATTTGCAGGAGCTGCCTCTGCCTGCAGAGCTGCCTCAGGACATCTAATCAGAGGCTGAATCAGTATGCTAATTCTGAATATCACGTTGGTAAATTTCTCGAAAACCAATGCACGTAACGCATCTTTACATCATAGAATTTGAATGTAATATCATTGTCTAAGTTTGCAGCGCTCTTATCACTAGAAATTTGCTCAGTTTGCTTGAGTCATACTGAATGACTAAAGAGAATAACTGATGCAACTCTAACTCTGCCTCCTTAAAGGTCATTTGTCTATTTTTGCACTCCGTACATGATGTTCAGGAATATTTCAGCTTGGACAGAGGCAGGGGCTGATGCCTCCGCATTAAACAGGACCCAAATAACATTATTTAACAGATATTATTTTAGTATACAAATATGACGGGTGTTCAGATTCGGTGTGTGGTTGCCATGGATGTGCAGTCTCACCCTGATGCCGAGCTCCACGTTTTCTCCACCGTAAATTTCCATGCCCTCATCCAGCAGGCCAATCTCTTCAAAGTATTTTCTGTCCACCACAAAGCAGCCAATCAGGGCAGGGCTCCTGAAATACAGAATGGGAAGAAAGGAGGAGAGGTGGTCAGAGAAAAGTATGAGGGAAAAAAAATCATTGTTAATATATAGCAGTAAGATATTTAATGGTAAATATTCTTCAAGGTGTACACAACTGGCAATTAGCCCCACACTGGAGAACAATACCCTGAGGATCTACTCTTTCACGCGTTGACGCCACTGTCAGAATTACCAAACACCACAAATTTAGGGCATGTTGCAAAAATGTGAGAGAAACACACGCACAAGATCAACATCAAACTGGAACAACGAGAGTGAAAAATTATTCTTGTTAATATTCATGCTGTCA
This sequence comes from Arrhamphus sclerolepis, assembly GCA_037176975.1. Taxonomy (NCBI): domain Eukaryota; kingdom Metazoa; phylum Chordata; class Actinopteri; order Beloniformes; family Hemiramphidae; genus Arrhamphus; species Arrhamphus sclerolepis. The sequence goes on from JBAMYA010074898.1 coordinate 8,980, forward strand.
GTCCCACACATCTCCTCTGATCAATATGAAATACATCAGTGCTGCAAAAACAGCTTGTTTGGATGAAATCCTCTTCTCTGCACACGCACTGGTTGTCAAACAGCCAAAGATTCTTCACAAAACATTCCTCCTCCTCTACAGGAGCTTGCTTCATAGAACAACGTCAATAGAAGTACAATGAAATCTCAGTTCACATGTTAAGTATCACAGTTTTGATAGTACAGGGCCTTAAGAGCCACAATGCAACTAAAATGCTCATATTTACCTCAAGATCATAAAAACATAACCAATGGTGATAAAATGCCCATCATGCACAGATGTTAAGTCAACTCTCCTGACCAAACTGCAGCCAAATTACTGCATTGACTGATTAATATTTAAACAGGGTCACAGGGATTTGATGGAGCCAGTCATTGACTTGATAAGAAGAACTGGACAATTCCTTCATGAGAACAATAACAAAAAGCCGTGCACATATATATATAGCATCTTTATAGTCCAGGGACAAGTCAAATGTGCTTTTAGAGCACAAACAGCTTTCTGTCATTGTTACATGCATTACCTAGATCAATTTATGTAATGGACCAAATTATTCCTATCATTAACCCTGTTATTTAGATAATTATTCCATATTTATGTACATGACACCTAGGCAGAATTTTGTGAGATCATTTAGCCTAACACAGCATTTCTTTGGGGTAGGAGGAAACTAGAGTAACTGGGGTAAACCTACACAGACACAGGGAGAACATGTAAACACCACATGGAAGGACCAACTGAACCAAGATTCACCTGAATCTTCTAGCTGTTAAGTGTAAGTGATAACCATTGCACTACTGTAGTGCTGTCATAGTATAACCCAACATTACCATGGAAGGACCCAGCATCCCCATAAAAGGACCCAACAGCACCATGGTCGGACCAAACATCACTATGGAAGGACCCAGCCTCACCCAACATAACCATGATAAGACCCAACATTACCATGGTAGGATGCAACATCACCATCAACATCCCCATCAACGTCACCATGAAAGAACCCAAAATCATATACATATACAAGTCAGGATCGGACAGAATTCTGTCAGGCTTGGACCAGGTCGGGCCCAACGTGTAACGCCCAATTACAGCTCTAATCAAAGCTCCATCGACTGATTCAATGGAATAGGCTACATGAACAGAAACAAAAACTATGTCCGTAATGCTGTCGCCCACTGGTCAGGCAGCACACGACTCATTTGTTTTGCATAACAGTACAGTGGAAATGTATTTTTTTCCTTTTGGCATCAGCTTTTTTTCACCTGGGCCCCAATGCGCTTCTCTGGGATATTACGCTAACAGCTCTGGTTATTACAGTAATACGTCCAAGCATATTTATTTGTTTTATTTATTTATTTATTTTTTTAACCATTGTCATAATGAGGAGATATTAATTTTCTGGCTTCCACCTTGGACACAACTGTTTCAATTTCTGTGGCTGTAAAGTTCTTTTTTCGCCTGTTGGTGCCATCGCTTCCAGCAAACTGTGAAATGTACGTCTTTCCTCGCGGAACCACTTCCTTCATTCATGAATCAACTCTTGGCAAGCGGTTTCCTGATTTGGAGAAATGGGGCCATGTTGGTATGCTCATCACAAACTGCAAGCGGGTTCCCGTAAATTTAGAACAAGTCTGATTCACAAACATACGAATGATTGTAAGAACAAAACTGGCTGGTGCGCAAGTTTTATGAATCCCACATTGTTTCTGCGCATGTGTATGTGTGTGTGTATATATATTTTCTGGCTGCCTAGTGCCCATGTTTGCTGAAGTCCATAAGTCACAGAATGATTGGCTGCAGGTCCCATTTGATGGGTCCTAAAATTATCCAGTGTGGCTCCTGGCTCCTTCAGCCGAGCCTTGATGGAGAAGCTGTGGAGGTGTTGGCTGATATCAGCGGTGGGATCTCCCATCTCAACCAATGATTATTGCAGATGGGACAAATTTTTTTTATAGATCTTAGTCTTAGTCTGGGTCAGTGGGACCTTGTAGCTTTTGCCTGACAGCAGCATCTGGAAGCAGTGGTTTTGGGGGTGAGACTGGTCCTCTGTGATCCTCTCAGGTTGGACTTCCTGATCACAGACTGGCTGTACATTTCTGAGAGGGGGTTTGTGGTGCTCCAGTGATTTTCCTGGCCTGGTTAAATGTGCAGGAGAGTTTTGCTTTGTGTTTGGATGAGAAGAAGCTATACCAGCAGGAGATGTTGAAGGTGAAAATGGATACAGTGAGAGACAGTTGTCCAAGTCAGACCCAAGGAACCTGCTCCACAAACTGACCCTGGGTGCTGCATGGTTTCAAAACAGTGGTTCTGAGCTGGTTAAAAGTCTGGTGCCAGGTTTTCAACAGCCTGTGCTTACTGGTCTAGAGTAGTGGTGTCAGTCAGTCTGCCCAGCCACCGGGGCCATGTCGTCTGCGTATTTAAAAAGGTTCATCCCTTCACTGTCACAGGTGATGTTTTTTGTGTAAACAGAGAAGAGAGGGAAGACAACAGGAGATAAAACACAACCTTGGGGTAGACCATGTTTAAAATCAGTTTGTTTGATTTAAAACCATTAAAAAGCACCTATTGCAGCCTGTCATTTAAAGTGTCTCTGATCGATAAAACCATAAATAAGATCTATTACGAGGGTGTGAAGAGTCCAGGTGTTTAGTGACCGTATTTAATAATGTGAGTCTTATATCCTCGACACTTGGTTTTGCAAACTGAAATGGATCCATTTTCAGCGTTTTGGCCTGACAGGACTCACCATGCAATTGCACAGCAGAGGTCAGGGCTACTGGTCTGTGGTCCTTCAGCTCCTTAGCTGGTGTCTTTTTGGGGATGGGAATTATGATGGATTCCTTCCAAATATTGGGGACATTTCCTGAGTCCAAAAGGCACTGGAAGAGTCTGGTGAACACTTCTCCTAGCTGAGCAGAGCAGTCCTTAAGCACCCTGCCTCTGAGCTCGTCAGGGCCAAAAGCCTCATGTGGTTTGACTCTGTGAAGGATGAAGGTCACCTGCTGCTCGCTGATGGTGGTAACTGGGAGAGAGGAGATGGAGGAGTTCTGCTGCTGCTGAACTGGGCGAAGAAGATGTTGAGGTCTTCTGCAAAGGGAGCAGGATCTGGACAGCTGTCTGCTACAGGTCAGGGGGTTCTGTCCATCATGGTATGTATTAATATTAATTTTTACTCTACCTTGTTCTTGTACTTGTTTTTTGACATGGTGGTCATCCTTGAAAATCCTTCTCCAAATCCTTCACTCTGCGTGTCCCCTTGCTGGAATGTTGCTTTCTTTTGGACCAGGCAGATCTTCATGTGCCTTGTAACCCATTTTTTATTGATTGGGTGAATAGTTATTTGTTTGGTCTGTGTTATCTTGTCCTCATAAAATAGAAATAGGAAGGTCAGCATCAGTCAGCATGTTAAAATGATGGCCACAGGTCTCCCAGTAGAAACACTGGCTGTTCCCCAGTGTGGTTGGCTGCTCTGCTGTAATAGTCCGTTAAATGTTACAGCAGCCAGGTTAAAATCAGGGTAGGGCAGGTACATATGCTAGAATGACGGTGATTTGAGAAAATTCTCGTGGTAAATAGTGTGGTCTGAAGGATGCAGTCATCAGTTCATAATGTTTGCAACACAGTCTCTCTTATGGTGATGTTTGTTGTCCATCTGTTGTTGACAGCCATGCAGAGGCCTGACCCCGACTGACATCCGTGTTCTCGCTGCATCCCTGTCAAAGCGGATGATTTTAAAACCATCCAGACAAAACTCTGTTTTCCGTCAGTCATGTCTCTGTGAAACAGAAAAGACTGGTTTGTCGATAGTCCTGATCAAACCTGATGAGCGTGGAAAGCTCCTTCATCTTGTTCCGCAGCGATCTTACTTTTGACAGGGTCATTGCAGGTACATGTTACCTATCCCTCCTGTTGATCCTCTTTTCCTCCATATCCATCTTCTTTTGTGTCCACAAAGTAATTCAGGAGGTATCTTCTATGTGAGGAGGGATATCTGGGGCTGTCTGAGGCTCGTGGCGGCTCATCTCCAGGAGGTATTACCACCAGTAGGCGAGCCTCTCCATGCTGCCTGTGAACGGTAGTCGATAAGGTCTGTTTTGTCTGCCATGGACTCGTGATCAAAAGCCAGAGGCAGGCCAGGGAAAGCACTGTCTGAAAAATATGCAAAAGCAGGCAGTAGAAGTACCAAAAAGACACACTTTTTCCATATACACACACACAAACAGCCCTGTCAGGAGTCGCTCGTGCCGCTCAGTGCCCCCACACAACTGTTCTTGTGTTGGAATGAACAAAAATGTTTGCTACTTTATGTAATTTTTCCATTTTTTTCCATTTAAAAAAACAAGGCTCTGAATATGTTTATTTTATTTTTTGCTGTTGAGAATTTTCACATAAGGATCAATGGATATTTATTCTAGTTTGAAGCCAGAACCTAGTGGTCAGACTTTTGCTACTCCCAGATTTGCTTGTTGGCAGGGACGGTTTCTCATATGGGCGGTTGCCTAGGGTGGCATCGCCGAACCCGATGGGACCGGGTCCTGTTGGGTTCAGGCTTAATTTCAATTGTTTCCACGGGCTCCGCCTTGCTCTCTGGCTTGCGCTCGCACTCCAGTTCGACTGTCAATGAGTGGTAGCCTCTAGCAATTACATTTTGGTTGCACCGGCAACAAAAGCAAAGTCTGAGGTGTGAAATAGTTTTGAACATGCGCATAATGAAACTGATGTGAAATGCAAAAGATGCAGCATGTATAATGATTCATTTTTGACAAAAGGCGCACTTCTGAAGAATGCTGGGCTGTAAAAGGGTTCGGGCTTTTGAGAAGCTGTCAATCAAAATATACTAGTCGGGACTGGGCCGAACTCTGTCAGGCTCGGGACCCAACATTTAAGGCCCAATTATAGCTCCACCTGGGGAGACATCTAACACACAAGTTGTTGAAAAAAGGGAGAGGGGGCAGGTGCTTTGACAACGCCATTATAAGTATTGTTTTTAGTAAATTATTTTTATGTATAGAATATCTATTTTCCACAACAGCTAACAATAAGGGTAACAGTATTTAAATTAAACCAGACAACCCGGCAGATCCATTGGTGCCACTTGTAAAGTACTTGCTCAAGAGTTAGTTAGGTTAAATTCTACTCCAAAGATTGACCACACATTTAGGAGAAGCTAATATTTTTATCTGGTAAACCCTGCTCAGTAGCTAAGTAGCCTGGCTGGCTGGACCAGCATCTAATAGCTAGCTACCAAAATAAAACAATATGGTACAGACAACAGTTTTTACAATAAAATATGTTAATGTATAACCCTATGTGTGTATATATATATATCTATCTATATATAGATAGATAGATAGATAAACCCACACATATGTATGTATATACACATACCCCCCTCTACCCCCTACCCCGTACCACCTATATGTATATATAGGGGGTAGTGGGGCGTGTTCCACTAGGGCACCAAAAAGGCTAGGACCCCCCCTGACAAACAACAAAATATAATAATTTTCTTATCCAGATACCTCGGAGCATTTGAAAAAAATATTCTTGAAAAAGTACTGTCATGATGCCTAAATTAGTCAAATATTTTCAAGGAGTGAATCGATCAAGCTGTAACCGTGGCAATGGAAATGATGCATGCAAACACTGCAGCCAGACAGATGTTGTGGCTCCTATAATGTTTAGATTTCTTCCCAGTAGGTTTCTGTTGTCGACTGTAATTTAAAGTAATGCTGAGATAACAAATGGAGACACCGCAAGAGGAAACCTGGAGAGATTTAGAAGTGTTGAGCTCCGTCTGGACATGAGGTGGGCTGATTTGATTTTCAGCGATTTTAATATTCTCTCGATGTTTTCACCTGCAGGAACATGAGCGTGCAAAGACAAGCATAAACTTATAAAGAAAGAACATTTCTAATGCAATTTCAGTGTGACTGCCTGTTTTATTCAACACGGACAACAAAGCGTGGAATAACTGAAGCGGAGAGCAGCTGGTTTACGTGAAAATGTCATCATTTTGCAAAAAATATTTTACAACAAAAAGTTTAGATTTTTGGTCAAGACTTTTGTGAAATTATTTTTTATAAACAACATTTGTAATTTATAGACTAAAAGTTAAAATTCAACAAAAATTTGCAGTTTTTAAGATTGTTGTTATTTTATGTAAAAAGTTTAGATTTTCAAACAAAAAAAAAATCAAAGTTTAAAAGTCACAGTTTTGTGACATTTGTGATTGTACGATGAAAAATCTCAATCTTCCAAAATTTGCAATCCCATGGCAAAATTATATTCTTTCCAAAGAAAGTCACTTTTTTTATTTAAATTTTTTAAATTAGCTTTGTTTTCTTTTTTGTTTTTTTGTTTTACAAAAGAGTAATTTTTAAAATATGCTATTATACAAAAGAATTCTGATTTTAGTACAAAAGACTAAATTTTATAATAAAAGTCATGAATTATGTTAAATCTGAGATTTTATTTCTTTTATAATTTTACGAGCAAGTCCAGGAACTAGCAGGAAATCTAACAACATTGCTGGTTGAGAAAGTATAGAATAAGCAGTAACCATGGCGACGAAGTGGCCTGGGAGTTTGACACCTCTGTCGTAAGCCAAATCCTGATGTAATAGCCAGGAAATGATGTCTCAGGGCGTGTCATACTGGGACAGTTCTCCCAGCTGGACATGACTGAAACACCCTCCTAACCAGAAGCTTGAACGTTGCTCCTTAACAATAAGCCTCTCGTGATAAAAGCACGTTATAAATAAATAAATGTATGTGTAAAGTGACAAAACGTGTTGTCTTTGACAACAATTGTTTTCAGACTGATAATAAAAGACAAAAAACAAATCTTTCTCTTTGTCTTCAAGACAAAGTGAAATATAAAATATGGAAACACCCTTTGGCATTGTGTTTTTTATTTCTTTAAAGCATAAACCTGATGAATAGTTGACTGCCTGCCGAACAGCAGTCTAGACTGAGAGCTTCTGCACTATTCTGTTTGTTCACTAATGCTGAAACAACACAGAGCTGTAATGGTAATGTCTAATTACTTCTGAACCACCATACTTTGTGCACTATGTATTAACTTTTAAATTGACTATATATCCCATGGGGCTAGTGTAAACCTAAATTAAAGCTGAGAGTTGGCTCTTTAATGAAGCATCCATTACTTTGTTTGCAATTTCCTTTCCTCAAGCACAGCAAAGCCCAAGGAAGAAAACAAAATGTAACGATCCAGATTCTCACAGTCTAGACTGTGACCCAGTATTCTCCTTACCCAGAAGAAAAATTAGACGGAAAACACCGAAACCAACGGCACTTTTGGACCATCTCTTCTGAGCAAATTCACTGGGGTATCTGAGGAAAACGTCCACGAGCAGATGTATAAATAGTTGGAGCTATTCATCTCGGTCCGTTCTCATATCGAGCAGGAAACGGTACCTCTGTCTTTGGCCAGATCTATACACATTCCTCCATTGATTTGCTCGTCATAAAACTCAACAGCAGGTGTTTTTGTTCCCTTGCAGATAATAGCGAGCAAGCAATTTTAGCTTTATTGGTGTGTGATTTTGTGCATTTATTTATTTATTTTCAGTACTTTCTGCAGTCCCCTTATGATCTTTACATCTCAGATTCCCCTTTCATGCTGAAGATTTCCATTTCTAGTTCAACTCAGAGAAAGTATTTGCACGGACAGTTCATGCTATTAGATGTGTCAAATACAACGCCCCTCCTTCCTCCCCCACCAGTCACTCTTTCATTATCTGAACCTGATGAATCTATCATCATCATCTTGGAATAGAGAAGAAAACATCCATAGATGGAACAACCTGGTCATTTCGTATATCCAGGTAGTCAGCTGACCTCATAACATTGCTGAACCTAGACCTGAGCCTAGACCTGACCAACTGCAGCACCTCCAGATCATAGACTGCGCCCACAGGTTTGTACAGTAGACGCTAGGCATGATGGGAGCATCACTTCATCCTCCTCTCTTCTTACTCTGATGGAACAGAAAAATCTGGACTCATCAGACCACATGACCCTCTTCCATTGCTCCAGAGTCCAGTCTTTATGCTCCCAAGAAAATTCTGTTTATCCTCACTGATCAGTGGTTTTCTTGAAGCTTCACAGCTGTTCAGTTCCAATCTCTTGAGCTTCCTTCACGTTGATTGTGTGGAAAAGCTTTTACTTTCAATATTAAACACAGCTGTGAGTTCTACTGTTGTTTTATGTATGTTTTATGATTTGATATCACCAAACAGTTAAAGGATCACCAATTAGGACCATTCAAGGTTTATTTCTGGCCACATTTCTGTCGGGAGGATGATGGTTCTCCACTATTATTCCAGTTTTTGTTATGTGACAATTCTTCAGTAAATTCAGTAATCTTCTTAGATGTTTTCGTTGCTTAGTACATGCCAATAATTCTGAAACAGATAAACATCTTTTCCACGACCACAGGATGTGCCTTCTGACGTGGTTGTTTAGGAAATGAGAAGCTGCTCACTGCATCAGTTAGAGTTAAATAACTAGTTGAAGCTGAAACATAATCATCAAATGGGACGTTCTTATCGATTTGTTAGTTAAATCCAGGTGGTGACAAACATAACTTACTGCTGCCTTGTGGCTTTGTTGCATTCCCTGGATTTTATACGGATTTTGGAACATTGATACTACAATTAGAATTTACATACATAATCTTCTATGGGGCTTCAATCCTAAAATTAACAGTCTTATTAAGTGATCTTATCCAAATCACTTTAATATGCCTTAAGTGCAGTTATTAAGAATGAATACAGTGCTTAATGTGGGATTCCCTTCATGATCTGCAGACATGACAACGGAGTGACAATTCATTTTCATGGACTTTAGTCATAAGAAGAATGCCCTGTATATAATGATGATGCATGAATCATTGCTTATAATGTCCTTACAGAAAAGTACATTAGAGTTTGCTAAGCATCCTGCAGGGGGAGGATGTATTCAGAAGATGAGATAAACTTTGTTACCGGACATCTGTACTGGAATACATGAGGCTTGGATGGGTGCCACCATCCAGAGATCCAGCCTGGGACCAGGCAGATCGATCAAAAGTAAAAAGACAATATTGCAACGTTTCCCCGTGTTTGCTGAGTTTTTATAAAACGTTACCTGATGGGGGCCGTGTGGTTGCGCTGCGCCCACCACGACTTTGGTGGGTTGAGGTATCGACACCATAGCTCCCAGTCGAAGCCCTGAGCAGACAGTGGGTATTCCTCGATTTCAAAGGTGTCATACTTGATGTTGTCAAAAGACGGAGAAACTACTCGGGTCCGATCCTCCTTTATCCGCTGCAGAATCGGTTCTGCCCTGCGGGACAACAAAGCACAGGCAGAATATGTGTAAACCATGTCTGAATTCAAGGCCCAGCGCTACTTTGCTAGATGACAATTTAACCTAATATGTTTCTATGTAGCCATTGAATTCCCAAGGAGAGCATGTTTTGGTGGACATGTAATCTCTGAGGAGATATTCTATAAAGAGCAAGTGATGCATCACATTTAAAAACAGCACCACAGCTGTCAAGATGCGCTCGTGTTGGATCTCACAATCACCGAACGCTTGACTCTCACTCCTACAGCTGGGGTTCATGTCCAGACTCCTGATTACAGAGAAATGTGATTTTGCTGAGATTAGGAAGAGAAAGAACTGCATCTAAAGCTGTAGTGGTGGCTGCAGCGCTGACAGATGTTTTAGGTTTAATAATGTTTTGATTTCTTTCCAGTTGCAGATACAAACTTGACAGAGTAATGCTGGGATGCTATGATGGGAAACAGAGAGACTGCAGGAGGAAACCTGTAGAGATTTACAGATTTAAACTCCAATCTGGACTAGACGTGGGGGGATTTCTCGAAATTCTTTTACCTGCAGCAGCAATAATTACATTTTTGCTGGTTTTCCTGTAGTTTTAAGTTCCAGAGGTACACCGGATACCCCTGCTGACGCCTTAGCCTCTGGCTATACGACTACTACTACTACAACCGCTACTACTGACCATGTTTATCATTTCAGATTTGGAAAAGGCATCTTAAGCATGAAAATGTTGGCCATTGCTGGTAGAAATTTAGTGATTTCTTTCTCTCCCCCCAGAGGTCATGTTATTTATTTCATTTTTATATACTACTATTGATCCCCGTGGGGAAATTCATTCTCTGCATTTAACCCATCTGGCTTACTAGACCCAGAGCAGTGGGCTGCCATGGTGCGGCGCCCAGGGAGCAGGTGGGGGTTTCAGGTGCCTTGCTCAGGGGCACCTCATCCATGGATGTGGCACTCCCCGCGCCCACATCATTGGTACCGGCCAGGGATTGACCCAGCGACCCTCCGGTTGCCAGTCCAGGTCTCTAGCCGGTACACCATGGACATTGAACACAATTATCAACTTTACATGCTTTCATAGCAACTTTAATGTGAACATTCTGTAAATGTGTTTCTTTCAGATTCTATTTGTTGATAATGATGTTTAAGAAAAATAAATATTTGGTTGCCTAAAAATAATACATTAAAATACGTCAAATATTTTCAAAATGAGAAATCTGATGAGATGAAGGCCTTGCATTAAAAAGTGACACACTTCAAGTAAAGAAAAAAAAATTCACCTTTTCTGTGGCTGAGAGTGCATTTGGTGTCTGAACTGACCAAAAGTGCCAAGGTAACACAACAATCATCTCTTTTTTTTTCTTTTTTTGAGACACCTAAGGGCTTGAAAATATGCCATTAACTGAGCCACTCAGCTGTGTGGGGTACTGTTACATCACAGATGCAGATCACAGTAGAATTATCTCTGCCCATACATTCACAGAAGCAGATATGTAATCCACTTCAAAAAGAAATTAGCTGCTAGTCTCCTACCAGCACTTTAACCAGCAATTTAAATCTTCACAAGGAAATCAGTACAAATTAGTTTGGTGAGTTTTAGTCATCTGGTACTAGTAAGAAGGTATATATACATGTGTGTGTGTGTATATATATATATATGTGTGTGTTACTTCAAACGAGTAACTGTAATGATGATTTGGTGCAAATCAGTATTCATGACCTTTGACTTTGTCAATGTGTTTAAAAACCATGTCCCTTGAAGACTGAAATGATTTGTTTCTGCGGTGCCTATTGCCACTAAATACCTGGAGCAATTTCACTGCATAAATGGTGATGGTTTTAAACCAAAGCTGTAATTTCCCCAGAATGACACCAGCATCAGGAGCTGATAAAACCACAAACTGAACTGAGAACCCTTTATGAGGAACTATTATACGAGACATTCGCAATGCCACATATTCATTTTCTATACAAAAAAAACAAAACAAACAAAAAACCCTTTATTGTTAATCCTGTCCAGAGGGAATTTTTCTGGGGATTGCAGGCCTCTGGGATGAGCTGTCACAAAGTGGAAATGTGTATTTTGATCAGTCAGATCTTTTTTTCTTTTTGGAAGAGATGGCTGCCTCTGGACCAAAGATAAAAAGGACGATCTAGACTGTTATCAGTGGTCCAAAAGTCAGACTCTGTTCTCACTGCCTCTGGTAAAGGTAATTTACATTTCTGCAATGGTAACATTTTAGCAGAAAAGGACATTTGGGTTTTTCAGCAACCTGTGCTGCTTTCAAGATGGACGCATTTTTCAGCAAGACAAAACCACAGTGGAGTTATTACAAAAATATAATAAAGTACTTCAGGTGTTATAGAGTGTAATTATATCCCAAAATTTATTTGACAAAAAGTTATTATACCCTCTTTAGTTAAGTTTTTCTTTTTTTGTTTGTGAAAAAACACAATCAAAATAATGTTTGTAGTGAGTTTGAGTATGAGGCAAACAGTCTAAAAGGGCAACATGACTTTTTTCACTCAGGCATCATTTATGTAACAAAAATGAAACCAAAAAGGACCCCTCCGCCCCCCATATAAGTATACCCATACTGTAGATCAACCTTTAGCAGCGGTGCCTTGAGGCAGTCAGTTCTGTATGACATAGGATTAAAAGAGGGCTGATAACTTCAGCACATGAGTGTACGTTTCACTTCCATTCTGAAAATGAGTGCAGTCAAATTTATGTAAGACAAGAGTGGCTGGTACCACCTTCTGGAGACACAGATGGTGAGGTGGTGACTTGAAGCCGCTTTCATCTCATATGTTTAACTTCAGTTCATATTAGACTTCAAAAGATCATAGATGTGTTCCTGGAGCCATCGTTATTATTCCATAATCACTGAGAAAAGTACATTTATATATCAAACTTCCAAAATCAACATGTGTGTAACAATCAGTGTAATCTCTGAGTAAATAATCAGTTTGGAGACGCTGGTACACAATGTTGCACACATGTACTGGAAATCCTGAAGGATTCATGGATCAGGATGGAGAGAGGTTTTATGGACCACCAAGATTTCCTGGATCCTGATGATGACTGTCTAATAGATCAGTGATCTTGGATCTATGTGCTGAACTGGGTCCAGAGTTAAACAGACTGACCAACCAGAACTGCACCATCCTGGAGCATGTACAGGTGCTGGTTGCTCTCTGGTTTATGGTAAAAATGCCCCTTTGCAGCAGAAATTAACTGATAGGTCTGTGTTTGATATGATGAACATTAAATAATGTTAAATTGGAGGCATTTTCAACATGACTAGTTAACATATCCAGTTTCCTTATACTGTCGGAGAAAAAATAAAGACAATTTCCAGTAATGTTCAGTTGACTCTAGTCAGGTTGCGACAAGGGCTCTGAGTGAAGATGGATTTGTCTATATGAACCGTAAAAATGCATAAGTGATATCATATGCACTTAAGTGCATATGATCAAAGTAGTGACTCAAACGTGGTTCTAATTAATTAGATGTCACGGTGGTCTGGATGCACACAGAGAACAGACAGACAGCAGCTGATTTATATGCCAAACATTCATTAGCTCCTTTACATTGACCACCTATTGTAGAATGTGGGAGTGTTGAGGGCGGAATATGCAACAAATGCACCTGAACAAGCTTCCAGGTGGTCTGTGATTTATAAAGACAAACTGCTTGCAAGTGTGCGTATGCACAGTTTTATAATTCAGATTATTTTTTTGGTGCATGCCATTTTCAGCTTTTGGGAATGTGAACTTTTCATAAAGATCTACACAGCTTTATAAGTGCGCAGCGTGAGCTGTAAAGATGAGGTTTATTAGCTGTGGACATTTCAGAAAGAAATTGAGTGGATTTGTGGAGAGGGGAGAAGGGGGCAACATATTTCATCTTTAAGGTTATTCAAGCCCGTCTTCTCTTTCAGGCCATTTTTAATGAAGCTGAAAGTTCCATGATGATGACCACTTCATCAGCTTTATTGTTCGCTTGGGGACTGATGAGATTTGATTGACACTAACCCAACAATTGTTGCCAAATTAACCAACTGTCCTGATTTATTGAAGCAAAAATGAAGAGAAAAAAAGAAGTTTCTGATTGAGCAAGAATGAAGTGGTTAAATAAATATAGAATTAAAGTTTTGTTTGTTTTTTTTCTGGGTCAAACCACACAGTTATTTAATTATTTAGTAGCAAAGTTAGAAGTGGTTCCATGCACGTGTAGCATTTAAAGCAATTTCCTAAATTAACCACCAATTCTGAAGCTTTTTTTGAGAGCTCATTGTTTAGATTAATGACATTTTCATCATTTTCTCTGTTTCTCAGCCAACAACCAAGTAATTAATTTCACTTTTCCTTTGCTTAAATGATCCTATGTGATTTTTCCTAAAAAAAAAATCTCCAATTAAACTGGTCAGAGACAACAAAAAAGATAGCAAGGTAAAAAAGAAAATGTGTAAAATTGCTGAATACTGGTGCTACAGAACCAGTGGGACTTAATATTGCTCCTTGTGCGTTTTGCATTTGTTGTGACTATTATTGATACCTTTTTCTGCTTGAATTCTGCTGTAATAACTTTAAATAAATCAGAAATTTGGGTCTGGCTATTTCTCTGTCTGATAGATATTTGTGGAGCTATAGAGCAGTAGTTAATCAGAAAAATACTTGGTAAATGCATTACTTATTAACATATTAAAACAAGGAAAAGTACTGATAACATCATGAACAATGAGGACAAAGTAGACTAGAAAAAAGGAAGGAATGTAGTGATCGAGTGCAAAGAAACCTGACTGAGTGTGTAGTCCTGACTGGATTAGGAAGGTCAATCCAACAGTGAGCAATGTGGATTTGGATGAATCAAAGAGTGATGGAGTGTAGGTGAGGACTCCTGTGGGATGTCAGAGTTAGTGGGAGGAGTAATTCAGAGCCTGAAAGTGAAGTCCCAGAGAGATAAGCGTACATCCAACTTAGTCCTTTGAATTGAATTAGAGGGAGGTTGGAAAAGGCCGAGGGGGGCTGTGATACAAGGATCTGAGGAGGCCTTTCAGAGTTCAAAGAGGAGAAATACAGTCCTCAATCAAATAATGCAGGATTCACAGCTGCAACTTTGATAAAAGATCAAGTCAGGTGGCACAAACGGTGAAACGGCAGGATTTGATAACAGTCTGGGCAGCAGTCACATGCACGAGTGTTACTGGGTTAAAAAGGTCAAAATGAAAAGCATTCTAATACAGGACATGTGTGGACACCTGGAGACACGATTTCATCGAGATGAATGAAGCAGCATTTTATATCTAAACTACATCTGCTGATTTTCAACAACCACCTAAAAATCTGGCCCGCCACTTCGTTTTACCTGACCCGTGAGAACGTGCAAAGGCAATCATCCTTTTGATTCACCGTGAGAGGAAACCTGGAGAGGTTTACATGTGCTAAGCTCCATCTGGACAAGAGGTGGGCTGATTTGATTAATATTCTCTAGATGTTTTCACCTGCAGAAACACGAGTGTGCAGAGGCAATCAAAGTTATTACTAGAATGCAACTGTACGTTTGATTCAGTGGACTTAAAATACCTGGGGTGGAGGGCAGCTAGTTTATGTAAAAAGGCAGGATTTAGCAAACGTCTGCAAAAGATTTTACAACAAAAAGTTGATATTTTTTGTCAAAACTTGTGATTTTTGTAAAATGAATTTCTGTTGTTTAAAGAAATTCGGAATTACACAATTTGTAATGTTACAAGTTAAAGTCAGTATTTTCAAAAAGTCACAATTTTGTAACATTTGTGACTGCACGATAAAAGGTTTTGGTTGTTAAAAAAAAAAAAAAAAAGTGTTTTACAAAATTCAATTTTTTTTTAAAATTATGATGGAATTCACAAATTTTGTGAAATTTGAGATTTTATGACAAAAATTCATCGAGGCAATTATTTACAGCCAATCAGATTGCAGCTAGGCAGCTCAAGCCTAGACACATTGTATGTGGAGGGCGGGTCTACAGCAGTCGCTAACTGCCTATGATTGGATCTTCATGATTGGAATATGGAGGAAAAATTAGTGATCACGGTGTTCAATTGTCCTGTTTTTTTTTATTATTAAAGTTCATGATCACACAGAGAGACAAGTTGGTAACAAAAATTCA
>JBAMYA010074944.1:0-24526 GCA_037176975.1 Arrhamphus sclerolepis
TCTATCTATCTATCTATCTATCTATCTATCTATCTATCTATCTATCTATCTATCTATCTATCTATCTATCTATGTCTTAGATTTGTGGCATTTCTTAGGAAATAAGATGCTTTTTTTTCCAGCTGCTTCAGCTTCTTTGTTTTTTATTGCGTGTCTTTATTTCAATCAATCAATCAAATCTTTATTTATATCGCACTTTCCATACCATTGTAGCGCAAAGTGCTTTGCATAATAAAATCAACAATAACATATAAATACTCACAAAGTCAGGTCATTTTCACACACATCCTTTTATTCATACCTACACAGCACACATACACCCCCAACATACACACTGAAGATATAAACATCATAAACATAAAACATAAACATCTGGCTTGACGCTGAGGTGAGGAGCGATATCTTGGCCCAGATCAGGGCCAGCCAGCGACCCCGACCAGGGCGACCCCCACTGCAACGACCCCACAAGCCGAGTAGGCGTAGCCCCTGGTGTGGAAGATCCCCATGAGGAAAAACAGATTATTTTATAATCTGTTAAATTTATAACACCGTTTGGTCGCACAAAAGGTAGAAAAGACTGTTGTTCAGGTGCAGCAGAGAGATCTTGGGATAAATGTTTTAATTTTGCAGAAACCGTTGCAGGTGCAGATCTTGCATGAGGATTTAATTTTATATGAACTACTGTGCTCTTTATGCGGCCTGAGCTGGTGAGCAGGAATCTTTAACCTCTCACTGCAAGGAAGCAGTTTTTAAGTTAATCTGCCAATCAGCTGCTGAGATGTCTCAGGGAAGGCTGGGAGCAGCTAACTGCTTAAACCTGCGTGTAAAATCCACAAACAACCAATCTAATGGGTGGTTTCATTCATTATCGTTCAAATCTTTACATAAAGCTGTCTTGGACCCTCGTTGAACATACTGATGTCAGCGAGTCCCTGCTGCTCAGAGGATCCCGTCTCCTGGGAGCCCTTCAGCTCTGGCCTCATCAGAGGCCCTCAGAGATCTGTCAGTCACCTCCACATCAGTCTCTGATTGGATCAAAGACTGATTACACCCTATTCATAAGCTGGAAGAAAGAAAAGCGTGCACCCTGGTCAATGGGGCCCTGTAATCAGCAGCAGTGCAGCGGTAACATGACGCCCCGTTGGTAGGAACGAAAAGAAAAAGAAGCAAAAAAATCACTCTGCTGCTTGGAGCACAGAGTGTCGTAATCTCTGTCTGAATCGAAAGCCGCCACGCACATACAAAGTTAATTGCAAACTGAGGATTTGGCATGTAAAAGCTTTTTGTGACCTCCAGTCATGGTTTTATCGCAGGCAGATGCAATGAAAAGCATTTTATAACAATAATCCTCATTAATCTTGGGACTCTTCATGTTTCAATCACAAGCTTGATGCTCATTTGGTCAACAACTCAGCATTATACAAGGACTACTCTGTCCCTTCTTACCGTAAAAGCAAATTCAACATTCTAATGTCATCCAAGGCTATGTCAGTTTTACCATTTTCATAAAAAAAAATTTAAAAAAGATTCAGTTGAAGGATATTTTAATGATAAAATCCCTGCAGCCATCTGTTGGTAATGAAATGGCCAGCGCTGGCAGAAGATCTGGATGACCTCTCACTATCCACGGACAGCATATGCTGCGCTGCGGAGTTGAAGACACAACCTCGTAATCATCAAAACCTCATCTGTTACATTCATAAATCCCATGCCGGTCTGGATTCTTGAGGATTTGCAAAGCAGAGCGCACCATATGCTGCCATTCTGCGCACGCACACAAAGATGGGAAAGTTAATTAAAACTGCAGCGTTCTGGTTTGATTTCCAGCACCTGCAAATATCACAAGACGACAACCAGTACGCTGCTTCTCATCTCCTCTGGTTTCTGTGTGGAGATGGAGATGAAGTGCTCGCCAGCAGACAAATATGCACAGTGTTACAACCGTGACTCTGTTGCACTTCAAAAGCCTGCAAAGACTTAAAGTAATGCTAGATGCGGGCTTTAAAGTGCTAATGGCCTGATTACCAGTGATGTGGTGGAACACGTGTGCACGTCAGTCAGCCTGTTTGACTCAACGCGACCGCATCCTTGGTGAGCGAGAGACGAGAGGAGGCCGGCTTAGATGCTGTTGCGCCAAGCAGAGGCAGTTTCAAGGATTACTGTCGGGGCGGAAAAGAGGCAATTAATCTCTGTCTTCAAAATGGGATACAGTTGAGCTTCAAGGCCTTTAGGATCTTTTGGAAGATGATAAGCCTCTGTTTGCTAATTTTCTCATGCGGCTGCAGTGACGCTTTGTGAATATGTGGCAGATATATGAATGTTTGTGTAAAAGTGAAAGTGCGGGTTGCTTAAAAGCAGGGTTTTTATGAGAACACCAGCATTTGTTTGGTTTGGTTCCCAGGCGGCCCGGGAAGCCACTTTGCTATCAGTTTGAACAGCATGTTTGATCAGAACTAAGCTCTGCTGACATATGTTTTTCTTCTGTCCATATGCCCCTATGTATGTCACTGGCCCCGCCCTTTCTGTTTTCAGGTCACCACTAAAACGTCTGCACGAGGCCTACAGCAAAAGCATGTACACCTGTAATTTTGATGGCTTGTACATGAAATCTGCAGTTGTGGAGGTCAGGGGAGTTTCCAGCCAAGTTCCTGCCTGACACCACCGAGCAAAACAAAAACCCAAACGAAGCTGCACATCATTTCCCCTCTGGCTGCAGGATTCATCCTGATCAGACCTGGCACCACAAGCATCTTTACCTGCAGGAGCTTCACAACTGCTTTCTCCATCTGTCTGTACTGATATAACTCTCCATCTGCTGGAAAACACACGCAGAAAAATGTGAAGCCCTGTCTCATCTATCATCACAACAACAACAACAATAATAATATATATAACAAAAAAGCTAAACTGCAGTTTTGTCTGAAATCAGACTTAAATTTGAATTTGTGCAACTGTGTTCAGAGAACTTGACATATAAATGAACATCTATTACACTTAAGCTCTCACCAAATGAGTTCACACAAAGCTGGCTGAGCCTGTTTAGGCTAAGTAAATCTCTCAGTGGGGGGCAGCGGCAGTGATGAGGAGGGAGAATGCAGTCGAAAAAGTAAAAACAACCAATGAGGACAAACACAGATTGCCATTACTTTGTTGTTGTTTTTTTTCTTAGCTGAGGTTGCTGAAAGACGAAAAATTAGTAGCTACTCTCACTACCTGAAAAATCAAACCAAAACCTTCTGCACTCTGGCTTTAATCTGATCAGGTGTTTGCACTTTTCTCTCTCATCTTTTATGTTTGTACGCAACACATGACTCAGCAAGTATAGGTTATAGTACTGTACATGTGTATGTGTTACACCAAGTTAAATGCATTTGCACCCACCAAACTAGTCTGTACTTTATGTTGAAATGATTTATGCTGATAGCTATAACCATATTTAGGATTACTGCTGTTAACAGAGAAACGTGGCATTTACACCTGCAGGCTTTGGTGCGATTGCAACAGGAACAGGAAGTGTTCAGACTCGGTGAAACGTGTCAGACGACACCCCCAAAGAACATATCCAGTAGTGTATAAAGTTATGCAGTTGATTCTAACACACTTACAAATCCTTTAAAGCTTTAATATGTCCTAGCTTAAGTAACCTTTGCATTACTTGTTAGACCGTGCTGCGATGCTTGACGGCGTGTTTCTGACTGCCTTCATCATAACAATAATTCAATTTTAATTCAGTTCAGTTTATTTATATAGCCTCTATTTACGACAAGTCATCTGTAGGCGCTTTAGAAACCCAGATCATGACCCCCGAGCACATGGCAACACCATCAGTGGCAAGAAAAAACTCCCTCATGGGAAGAAACCTTGAGCAGAACCTGGATCTTGGGGGGACCCTCCTGCTGAAGACCAGCTGGGTGAAGAGGAGATGAACAACATATAGATATGCATATGTAATACAAGAGTATATGGTATAAAAAATATACATTGTAATATGTAAAGGTATGTTGTGAGTATAAAATCTAAATATGTATGGATATATATTAAGTTTATATGTAAATATAAATATGTACAATAACAATAAACAACCAATCAATTTCCTGCTGCTCAGCAGATTCGCACCCATCTGTGGTTTCATTGGCTATCGCTGCTTGTGCAGCCACAGATTGATAGGATTAGACATATATAAACAGACACAGCATCTAGTCATGTGACCCATGGATCTCTACAGAGCCTTTTAGGTCCATTTTTTCCTCAAAATGCACAGAACCATGTGGCATAGAGGTAGGACAAAGTTGTTAAAGCTAGCAGCAGCGCTAATGTCTCACTGTCAGTTGAACATGTTGTATCTAATTGGTCATCTTTATTGGTTCCATAAACTGCATTCATTGGAAGATTAAATGTGTTTTCTGAGGTCTCTAAATAGAGGATGTAATGCTGTAATTACAGAAAATTGCCTATGGACTATGTACATTTTTACCCACCCCGTAAAATCTCTGTGTTTCTCTGTCATGAGAAAAAGCTGTTTTGGTGTGTTATTATTAACATTAACAATTAAGCAGGCTGCACTCTGACTGATGCGTGCTTTACTGTGAAGCATATTTGCAATTGTATGATTAGGGTTATGTATGAGAGCAGCTGTTGAATGAAAATAACAGTACCAGATAAATTTAAAGTTATTCCTAAAAACCTCTGATGTCCTCGAGGAGGAAATGGCAGCAATGCTAAGGTAGAAGTTCAGAGTTAAAACTGGACTCGTCTCAGCCACATCTCAGTCACAGAGAAAACAAAGTCTTTCCAAGGTTGGAGAAACAGTCCGGAGTGAAGAAAAATCCATTTTTCGTCCTTAAACAAACTGATTTTCCTTCTTTTTATCCAAACAAGTGAACTGAGCCTCTTATACTTCTCTGGCTCCACCACCTGTAGGCAGACGTGGACCCTTCAGACTTCTCTGTTGCTTGGTGAGTGAGTTGTTGTTTTTTTGTTTTTTTTTGCAGACCAGCCTACTATCCCATGACATCTATAGTTGTGGATTGTTTATTCATCTCAGTCTGGCACACAGACACACTCAGGGAAGACTGGAGAGTGAGAGAGCGACTTGTGATGGAGCTTGAACTGATCGACATTGAGCAGCAAATGCTCCACGGTCAAACTCTGCTCTTCACCTAGTTAGAAAATTGGGGGGTGGGGGTGAGAACTGGTTGGAGAGGGTTTGCAGGGCTCTTCGTGTCTGCATATTGACAAATACGGAGAAGTATAAATTAAGCTTCAGATGGAGGTTCGGTCCTCCAGGGCTCCAACAGAAAGTGGACTGGTCTTTGTTAATGTTCGAGGATCCAAAGTTATCAACAGTACAACAGACCAATTATACATCCTGGCACTCACATCAGACTTAATTTGGCACTGACCACCTACCTGTTTTTTGTTGACCTTTCGAAGCGCAAACATGGCAACACCATCTCTTTACAGCAGCTGGGTCCCTCAGCAGCTCACGTGGGCCTGAGAGAGTCTAAGGTGTTCATTTGGTCGCCAAACTCCTGAGATACCAATCTGGTGGATCCCAATATCATCAGTGGGAACCAGTCCCAATTCACAAAGACACCACACGGGGTCAAAGGACATTCCCTTATTTCAGTACCAGACACTGCAGAACAGCCTCAGATGTTTTTCGTCCAGACCCTGACTGGTCAGAGCTCCGTTGGGAGGAAGCAGTGTTTTGGCCAACTGGTGTATTCTGACATCACTACTCTCCCTGGGGGGGCTAGCGCTAAATTTATCACGCTCTAAAGATACATTCTGCCAGTCCAATCAGTCTTTCTTTGTAGAGAGTCTCTGAGAAGACTTAACACAATGACAGCAGAGCTCAGATGTTGTAGTCTGGATGGTAAAGAGCAGCTGTTTGGACTTTGGCGTTGACAGTAAGTTAGACTTGGACTTCCGTGACAATCTCTATAGGATTGTGGTGAATGAGGTCCATCTCATTTACAAATGGTAAGAGTCATCTGCTAAACTAGCACTAACAATAAAGGAAGCAATTCAATAAGTAATCTGATCAAAATCAGTTTTATTCCATGATTATGAAATCAAATTGAATTGAATACAGCACATCTGTCTAAAGTTAGCTGCAGCTGTGTTACCCACGTTTACTTTTGTTCAAAGATATTGGTGGAGTGTTTAAGATTTTATTTTTAAATTCTGCTGGAAGAATTCCATTTTTCATATACTGGTGTCTTTAGGTGTCTTTAGAACACCCTCTTGCCGTTGATGAGTTTGAATACATCACCTTAACTGCGACTGAAGTTTTGTCCGAGAATGAATTTCCTTGTGGATAAGAGTTTGGACCAAGAGACCTGAACACATCACACCAGTTTTAAAGTTTTTACACTGACTTCCAGTCACTCAGAGAATGGATTTTAAGATCCCAATGATATTCTACAAATCCCAGAATCCATCTGTGACAGGTTCAGAGTATAAACCTAACAGGACTCTTAGATCCAAGGACTCGGGTCAGTTAGTTGAGACCAGAGTCCAGACTAAACATGGAGAAGCAGCATTTAGCTGTTATGTTGCAAACAAGTGGAGCAAACCGCCAGTGGGGATTAAACTTTCACCTAATGTAGACACGTTTAATTCCAGGTTAAAAACATTCCATTCCTTTTCCATTCATGAAATCTGCACAGTATCTTTTATTTCTTTATACTTTTATTTCTGCATTCATCTGTACCCTTTCTGTTTTAATGATTTTAACTTAATTGTCTTATTTTAATTTATTTCATCTTTACGCTTATGTTTTTATATAAAGTACTTTGAGTTGTCTTGTACATGAAACATGCTCTATAAATAAACTTGACCGCACTGATTTATCGACTGATCCATCATCAGAATCATGGTCAAGGTCTTGTGATGTCCCAGTGAAGTTAATTAGATACTGTAGCAGGAACATCTGGGAACATCAATAAAAGCAACATTGTGAAGAAGAGTGGGCCAAAGGTTCTTCAGATGTGACCGTGAGAATGTTCATGTATGTTCAGATGGTTCAGCAAGCTGGTGAATAATGGACTTAGTTTATAACACAGTTTCTGCATGTTGGCTTTGTTTTTGTTAAATAGTAACATTGCCATATCGGGACTTTTGAGATGTCCTCATATCTTAAGGTCATAGCTTATGTTTGGGTGCAAGTGTAAAGTGTTAAACGGATTCAGACAATCACAACTGTTTCCACAGTCAAACAGATGCACTTATGACACTTTGGGAGTAAAAGGTCAACCTGGAGGTTGGCAGATAAAAATTAACCTTCCGTGCTCCTTTTCAGGGAGGTCAGACACCTGCGATCTGTTTCCAGCATGCCGGAGGTAACCACAGATCACCTGGACGAGAAGCAGGTGCAGCTGCTGTCCGAGATGTGCATCATAATCGACGACAACGATCAGAAGATCGGAGCGGACACCAAGAAAAACTGCCACCTGAACTCCAACATTGATAAAGGTACCAGCCTTTCATGCTAACGACTGCGTAGGCACGCTAACGACTGCGTAGGCACGCTAACGACTGCGTAGGCACATCAGCATTTTAGTAGTCGTAGTAGTTGGTAGTTATATTAGTAAGCAGTAGCTGTGGTGGTAGTAGTTAGTTTTAGTAGTAGTAATTGGTAGTTACAGTAGCAGTAGTACAGAGGTGTAGAAAAACAGCTGAAGGACAATAATACCTGATGGATGGATGACATGTCCTCAGGGCTGCTGAGGGACGTCTCTGTTAAAACCCGTATCTATATTTATTTTTCTCCCGCAGTGGTGCAGCCTATAGTAACATTTGGAGAGCGGTGCAGCATAGTTTACATGGTAGGGTTCCTCCTGCAGCATAGATGTGCTGGTTTTAAACTCTCTCCGTCTCGCCAGGTCTGCTGCACAGAGCTTTCAGCGTCTTCCTTTTCAACAGTGAAGACAAGTTGCTCCTACAACAGAGGTCTGATTCCAAAATCACTTTCCCAGGTCAGTCTCAGTTCACTAGTCTGGCCACATCCAGGCGTTAAACACCATTTACAGTTGTTTTTGTTTTCACCATTTTCTGCATGCATGTGTGCAGGCTGCTTCACAAACACATGCTGCAGTCATCCCTTACACACAGAGAGCGAGCTGGAGGAGAGGGATGTGTTGGGTGTGAGGAGGGCTGCTCAGAGGAGACTCAAAGCTGAACTGGGCATCCCTCTGGAGCAGGTACGTCCGTGTCCTTCCTTCCACGTTTAGGGTAGAGGATTATGGGTAATGGAGTTGTGTCTTTGCTTGCTGTTGATCTCTGCCCTCCTATTCCTGGTAAGGTGACCCCGGAAGAAATGACATATCTAACTCGAATCCACTACAAGGCCCAGTCTGACGGGGTTTGGGGAGAACATGAGATAGACTACATCATCTTCATGCAGAAGGTACTGCCTTAACATCTCTCTGGCTTTTATGCTCCCTGTTCGTTCTTCCTAACGTAATTACGGGGAAAAGTGTAATGCACTGCTGTGATTCACCATGGCAACGGCAGATAAACAGAAGAGATCCTTTTACTCTTTATTGAATTTGAGCTTTTATTGCAGCCACGTTGTGTTCAGCAGAGACGTACGATGGCTGCAGCAGTGAAGGAAAGACGGTAGATCTGGAAGAAATTACATTTCGCACTAAGAAAAATAAATTAAAAAAAAAAAATCACTAGTTTCTTTACTCACAGAAATGGAAGCAGGATGTTTTAAATCATTACTGGTATCAACTTCTAAATCATGTCAAATTATTTCTGATGAACCTTACATTTGTGGTTATTGAACAAAATAATAAAAAAATCAGAAAGGGGATAGAAACCCACCTATGAGCCAGACCAGCTTTCTCAGCACAGCATACTGGTCCCTTTCAAATGGTATTTTGTGTAAAGTATGGACATACAATTGGTGATATTTTTATTTTGTTTGTTTGTAACGCATGGAAGGCAGAGACCATGTGGGTTATGTAACTGTCCGGCAGACGGCAGTAAAACCTCCGTCGGATCCTGTCTGTGCTTTCTTCATGTGTGACGTCATCTCCAAAATGCTCGTTATGTGATTTGATCTTCTGAAGCTGAACTTGTTTCATTTTTCACTAATGGAAGGAGACAGAGACACTGGGGATTTGTAGAAGTAAACCTGCTCTCAACCAGGTTTCCTTCAGTCAGTTGCCATGGTGACAGATTCTATCAGTTACCTCGGTTTCTGAAAGTGGCTTAACTGAACTTTCCTGTTTCACGTTAAGTTACAAAACGTTTTCTGAGTGTTCTATGAGTGGGATGAATTACTGGCTACATACGTGATCTTTGTCTGGTCAACATACTCCGAGCTGACAGAACCAACTCTAATCCCGCAATTTGAAACTAAAACCTCAGCTTCTTAACTCGGGGTTTGTCTGAGTTAGTTTTCACTCTCTGCCTTCTTCTCGCCTCTGTGTAGGAAGTGGAACTGAGTCCAGACCCAAATGAGATCAAAACCCACTGCTATGTGAGCAAAGAGGAGCTGAAAGTGATGTTGGAGAAAGCCAAGCGCAAGGAGCTGGAGATCACACCCTGGTTCAGCCTCATCGCAGAAACCTTCCTCTTCAAGTGGTGGGACAACTTGCACAACCTCAAGCAGTTCATGGACCACAGCACCATCCATCGCATGTAACCACAACAGAAAACGGGATGTTTAACCGTTGAGCTGCTGTTCAAGCAGACCCAGCTCAGTAGCGGAGGGAGGCAGGGAGTAGCTCAGTTTAGCAACAGCAGAGGACGTCTACACGAGCTTTTAGCATGTACTTAAGAGCTTTTATCTCTGTGGTAGGGCTGGTAGTGACTCAGGAGCTGCACTGCTGATTCAGAAGAGTTCTAACATTCACACTTATTGTGTAGATCAGTGATGGCTCAAAGATGAGAGCTTATTTTTATATGAAGAGCAAAGGTTCCTGATGGCAGGACGGCACGCTGAATCTGTATCACAGAGCAATCTGTGTCTTTATACCTTTGTACGCAATAAAATGTTTGCCTGGGACCACTGCTAGTTGGTTTTATTCACAGGTCTGAGCAACATAACTCCAGGTATTAGACCATTCTCACTGAGCATGTTAGTTACACATTTACTCTAGATTTTAGTCTGTTTCCAAACGATGTTGGTGAAATGGTTGAATTTATCGTTCTGGAATTAACTGTCCAGCAGGTGGAAGAATACGATTCCTTCAACCTTTCAGGAGCGTTTTCTCATCAGTTCACTGATGCAGAGGCTCCATGAAGATCTCTGTAGATATGAAGACTTCATAACTTAATTTGTATTGAATACAAGGTATTTATTTGCAATAAACTGAAGCTATAAGGCACATTTCCTGTTTCTGCCAGAGTAAAGAGCTGTTAAAGTACAACATGGTGCATCAGTTATCAAATATCAGATACATTTTATGAGTTACATGTTCAAACAGAAGCAGATTAGCAGTAGACATGCATTTTAATAATCAGTTTTAAGCGATACTATGATTAATACTGAACTTTTAGGAGTCCAGAATATTCATCTCAATTCTTCTTTCTCTTTCTCTGCCGTTTTATAAACAAAGTAACTGGCACGATTAAACAATACAAGAGTGCATTCCAGTTATCACCATATTTCAGATTTAAACTGAGTTCAGCTTTATTTTTTGGCGGGAAAAAAAGCATTGTAATACATGGCTGGTATGTGCGTGTACATGGATGTATTTGACACATTTTTAATGAATACATTACATATGGCACAAACAAGATCAGAAAGCTGTGACATGAACAAAAATGCTACTTCTACTTTATTCTAATCCTGTAAATGTATAAAAGTTGGTCATAAACATACATGGGGACTAACAGAGAGAGGCTGAGAGGTGAAAAAGCTTTCAGTTCAGTGGTTTCAGCAGCTTTTTGTGCTTTCAGCTGGACATGAAGAAAATGCATGTTTGTTTCAAAGCGTGGTCCTGACCAGTAAACTGCTTGTATCAAAGCTGATGGAAAAATATTCAGCAGAAGAATCAAGTGATGCGACTGTTTGGTTTTTCCTCCGTAGTGCAGTTTCTTCACACTAGACTAGTTTTTTTGAAAGGCTGGAATGCTGCTTCCCCCCCAGTACAACTAAACGGGACATTGTGGACGCTGCTACTGATTATAGATTTACTTGAACACTGAAACAGACTGATCAGCAGTGTGGAGTGATTACAAATATGCATAGTGTGTGCTCTTGTACTGTATGATTCAGTGCTGAATTAATGAGGCTAACATTGGAAGCTGCACGGCTCTTTCTTACTGCGTTAGGATCGAATATTAAGTGCTGGAGCTGAGACGTCGCTGTCTATCACACAGCCTCTGCAGGGTTTGGAGCTGCACTCGGGTTGGGAGGACTCAACTTCATGGTGGTGAAAAAGTCTACGAGCTGACCTGGTACTTCAGCCAACACCGTCTTTGCCAGTGCCTCAGGAGGAGCCTGAAGAGAAAACAAAAAGTTACGTTTTTAGTCAAACGGTGAGAAGAAAAAGTCAGTAGGTAAAGGTTTATCATATAGTGATTAAAGTAAAATAAGGGATGACATGCAGAAGCCATGCACATGAAGACAGCTGAAAGGAAAATTAGACCAATAGTTTCTGATCATCATGGCTTTTCATTCCCGTTTGGGAATTATCTCTGGCATTTTTCTTTTCCAGACGTAAACGTTCTGTCGCGTTACAGAAACTCTACAACAAAACCTAACAAGCTCTTTGTCACATCGCCACATAAAACCCCCGAGCCAGTTGGGTAACATTGTTCTCCACCACTTATCAGCAAACGTGCACAGTGTCAATTTGCAGCTTGTGTTTGAGACTAAAATGCAAACTTGTTAAAAATGTTCAGGGTTAAACAGTACAACAGATTTTGTTGTGCGCTCGTCTCCATGCAAGCAAGATTTAAAAAGCAAAGTTGTGCACATAGAGAGAAATCAGTGTGTCAGCTGTTATAAAAGAATATAGGTTGACAGTGACTGTCTTTATGAGGTAAGATTTTGGGGTACCCCTAGGAAGCATTGGGATCACGGGGAGGCTTCAGTTTGAATAAACTGAAGAAGGAAGCCACTTGCTGAGGTAATTCGGCCAATACGCTTTGGGCCAGAGCCTGGCTTGGCGCCTGGAAACACACGGATAAACAAGGCAAACGTAAGCTAGGTGAGCTTTCAGGGGAGGGGCTGCATAAGTACGCTCACCATGGGCCAAAAATACACATGTAGCACGGGCCAAATCCAGCCCACCACCTCATTTTCTCTGACCTGCCAGAGTGTGAAAGAGAATTTCAACGCTACGGGAGTTTGATTCAGCGAAAAGTGGGACAAGTGAGGTGGAGAGCAGCTGGTTTATGTGAAAGTTAAACGTTTGAAAAAGCTTTAACAACAAAAAGTCATTGGGATTTTTTTTTTCTTTTTTGCGGGGGGGAGTGGGGGGTGGGGTGAAATCGTACAAAATGTATGTCAAAATGTTGCAAAAAGTTGATATTTTCCAACAAAAAATATATATATTACATATACACACATATATATGTATATAATTTTAAGTTAAAAAGTCACAACTTTATGACATTTGGGATTGTATGATAAAAAGTAATTGGTTTTCAGAAAAAAAAGTCTACTTTTTATTTTTAACTAATCATACAAGAAAGAAAATTGTGTTTTTTAGTTCAAAAGCCTCAATTCTATAATAAAAGTCACAAAAGTCTTACATTTTTGTGACAAAAATGAACTAGTCCAGGAACAAGCAGGAAACCTGAAAACACATCTGGTTTAGAAAGTAAAGAACTACCGGCCCTTTAACAGTAACCATGGTGATGATGAGGCCCAGGATGAAATAGAGTTGCCTGTCTTAAAGTGAAATTGGCAGAAAAAAGTGAGATGCATGCAGTTTTTACAGCGATGGGCCAGCTTCTTAAATAAAAAACAAAGAATCTGAATCCATCAGCTGAACCCACAGTGGTCACGATCCCAACTTGGAAAACAAACTTAGAAGTTTCCATTTCCACTGTGACTCACGTTTTGAAACTGCCTGAATGGCACAAATTGGACGATGTCTCTCATGGCAGCCTCGCCGGTCAGAGAACGCAGGCGGCCGTCGTCTCCATCCAGGAACTCCATGGCGGTGAAGTCCGCCCCTCCTACGCCGACGATGATGATGGACATGGGGAGCCGAGAGGCGTTGACGATGGCGCTGCGAGTCTGATCCATGTCTGTGATCACTCCGTCAGTGATGATCAGCAGAACAAAGTATTGCTTCAGGAAGACAACAGAACGTGAAGCACAAACTATTAGTCGTCTTCATCAAAACTTGCAGGTTCACAGGTTCGATTTCAGTCTTTATCTTTTGTTTTCTTTGTTTGCTGAATTCAAGATAAACCAGACTACAGTTTAAAATATACCCCTGAGTCAGGCGTCTGAAATCAGCATGAGCAAAGATCTTTCATCGCTGGAGTCCCCTTGAGGAGCCAGAGTTTCCAAGCAGAGTATAAAAAGTTAAATTTGGCCCATCTTTATGCAAATGAAAGCATCAAACACCACAGCGTTATGGAATTTAACAATTTATCTCGCTGGAACCCATCCCTCTTATGTGTGCTGTAATATCAGGACAGATTCTCCTAAAAAGCAGGGAGGAGAAGCCGTGGCAGGTTTCTCACTTCTAGATGATCCCCTCCTGTCCGAGCAGGACGGTGTCAGAGGTTACGAGCAGAGGAACTTTAGTTTGCAAGGCTTACCTGGTCAAATTCATTCCTTACATTTACACATTACAACAAAATGGCAAGGTTGAAATAAACCCCGGATGTGTGTGTAAGCTTGTTCTTCTGGTAATCCCAAAGCAGAGATCTACTTACTGATGCAGTGGTCTGCTGGAGGGCTTGTTTAGCAAAACAGGCCACGTGGTTGATGATGGGAGAGAAGTTGGTAGGCCCGTAAAGTTTGACCTGGGGCAGACAAACCCTGTAGGCTTCCACCACACCTTCAACGCCTACAAGCACAAACGGGGATCAAACCTCCAAGAAAACAAGGAATTCTTACAACATCCTGCACGTGAAACAGAGAGGACAGCTGCTCTGTGCAAATTCATTTCAATAAACTTTCTTAACACACCTGAGCAAAATGGATTTGATGGGTTGAAGTTGAGCGGAAACTCGTGGGAAACCTGCAACACAGTACATGAACGTATAATTTAACGTGTCGCACCATCTGATTAGAAACAGCAGCTCCACCCATGGTGGGTATTTGTAGTCGCACAGTTTGAGTTTTACCTGCCACGAAGGTGGAATCTGAGCTCCGAAGCCAAATGCAGGAAACATCTTGTCACTACACAAAAAGACAGATCATACTTTTGAACAGGAACAAACTTACATCATCATTTTCCTTCATTTCAGAATCAATTCACAAAAAAACCCTAAAAATCTACTGAGCCACGCATATCTGAAGGGTTTGATGCTGGCATTTTTATGTTGAGGAGGAACTGGGATGAAAGTTAAATCTGTGTTCCAGAGTCTGTTGACGAACCAGTTAAATGTCTACAAGAAGTTATTGAACTCCAAGTGAAAAAACCAAAACAAAACACCATCCACTGGTTGTTTCTTCTCCAGATGCTCATTCAGAGGACTGCCAACAAAAGCTGATCATTCTATGTGATGTGCAGCTGCACAAAGATGCAAAGTTACATGTTTCTTCTGGTTCCAGTACACTACTACTACTATATTCATTCATTTTCTTCCAGAGCAGCAGATGCTACGATGCTTCAGGTACCTCTCACACATCTTCAGGGAGGGTACGGTGGATGTGGGTGGCTGGTCGACATTTCAGACATATGATCTCTAACAGACTGTTGTTTTTGAAAAATCTCCTTTTAATAGACCGCAGAATGCATTTATCACGGAGTAAGAGGGGTCTTCTTTATAAATACTTTTTCATCACAAAAAGCAGCATTAAAATGGATAATCAACACTATTTCTTAATACATTTACATGGGATTTTACATTTATAGCAACAGATGACTACTAAAGCTCTACTAAGCCTTTCAACAGTCATCTATGAAACATTATTTATATTCTAACAAGCTAACCTTTCAAGTTATAAGAGCAATAACTCAGAAACTACTCAAAATATAAACTTTACTTTGTGTGCAAAGAAGCAGTTAAGACAGAGAGCAACGAACTTGAATAGATACGGAATTTGTGTTTTTTTCTGTCAATTTTGAATCAAATTCTAAAACCGTGAACCAGAATCAAACCATGTCAAATCTAAATCTAATAAACCCGAAACAAAACATTAAGCTATTAAAATCAAAAACATGTTCTTATGTAAATCATGCTTTTGCTCGCGAGGCAGCTTCAACAGTAAAGCTGAATAGAGATAAACATTTGTTACACACATCCTTTTTTTCTTTTAATGAATGCTGTGCAGGTAAAACATATTCCTACCTGTCATAGTCCTGGATGACATTTCCCACAGACCAGATGGCAGACAGGTACTCGTTAACACCCTGAGGACTGATGTAATGCAGAGACTGAGGAGACCTGGGATCCCCGTTGGAGCCCGTAAAGTCGATGGCCACCTGACAGCAGACACGTAGCTTCATAAAATCAGCATTTATCCGTGACAACACACACGTGAACGAGCGTTTCACTGAAAACCTAAACTCACAGTGAAGTTGATCTGACAGCCTCCCATTATGTAATCCAGGAAGGTATACTCCTTCACCACCTAAAACATAAAGAATATGTCATATAAGAGATTGTTGCACTATATTTAAATACCAAATCCATGTTTGAACAAATAAAACACCTCACCTGACAAAGTTTTACGCTCACAACACCAGAGTTCTTGTAACCTTTCTTCTTCTGTTTCTTTTTACTGTTGATGCATTCAAACTCTGCCTGCAAAAGAAAAAAAACATCACATGAACGTTCTCTCGAAACTGCAACACTGAAAAAAAAGAAAAGGTTTGTCAAACCGCCTGCCTTAACAAGTCAGGGTTTTCCTTAGATTAATCCACGATGACTGGTTGAGGACATAATCAGCCATCAAAATGCTGTTTCATTTAAAGGAGACAGAATCGCTTCGAGCTGAACACGATGTTGGCTCGCTCAATCACACGCTCATACCGGAGATGTCCGCGATGCTTCTTGGAGGCGTGTCATTGTTGTTTCAAAGGCTCCAATAAGATCATGCGAGCCATCGTCATCGTAGTCGTAGCACTCAACCTGAGAACAGAGAACATAATTAGGCTGCTGCTGAGAACGTCGTTACAACTGCTGCAATCTTTATAGACGGTAAAAAAAACTGTTACGTTTGACCCTTAAATGCACCTTCAAAAATGTTACGTTACAGTCCCCTCACACAAAAAATGTGTGTGTATCAGAAACAAGGTATAAAAATGTTTTTGTCAAGATGCAACTCCATTCTTTTTGGACTAAAAATCACAATAATCGATATGTTTTCAATAAACTTAATGCAAACTGGAGAATTTATGGTTCATCACAATCTGGTATATGTGAAAGATTAGCAGCAACATTTATTTATATGCACTATTAAGGATCAAAATAGTGATTTGAAAGGATTTCAATGTGCCTATGTTTGTGCATAGGGTTTTAAAACAAAGTATTTTAGTCCAATAGTTGAAAAATGAAAAATACATTTAAAAAAAAATTAAGAACAGTTAAAATTGTACAACCTTGCATGTATCTTCAATAATATACCTGAAAAAAGGATAAAAGATGAAAAGAGAAAAAAGATCCTATAAATTAAAAGCCAAAAACACAAAAATGTGCTTGGGTGCATCAAAGGGTTAAACAGTCTAAGAAAACCAACAAGACCGTGGACAACGTGAGGAGTTCATCAAGAAGGTTTCTGATGAAACAAACATGCAAGAGTGGAAAAACAGTGAATAACCTTTAAAAAGGCAGTAAAACCACTTAAAGAAGCCTTATTAGACAAATACTTCTGTGACAAGATGGCTCTGGACGGAGACAGCTTGGAGACATGTCTCTTGTCATGCACACACACTTCACCCAGTAAGTGATGGAAGACGGAAAAAATTAAAATCTAAAGCTGCAAAGAACCGTATGACTCACTTGTGCTGCATGCTGGGAAACTGCTGCTTTCCTGACATGCTGGCTTTAGAGGTTAAAAGATAAATGCGTTATCAAGCCAGGACGACATACACTATTAAGTTTACATGTCTGGACCTCTGAGAGGAAGTTTGTATTAGCTTTAAGAAAAAAAAAGGAAAAAAAAGGGCTCAGGTGCATTATGACCTCAATGTGTAAACACAAAGTAAAATGGAACCAGAGGTCAGTGGCTGCAGGTGAAAGCTGTATGAACAGTCTACGTCTGAAAGAAGCAGATGTTTACTTTTATTGGTTTGTCCATGTCTCCTCCACAGAGGGACTGCAGCGGGATTCGGAAGGGCTTCCATGTTGGATTTAAGTTGTTGTTCACCACCTGGGAACACAGTCACAAACATCATACACATCTCAATCAAGAACAATTTATAAATGTGTGTTTTGTTTGTTTGCAGTTAGAAATGTCAGAAAATTTCCACTACGTTTGACTAAACATTTTACAGTTTTTTTTTTTTTTTTATCAAACACTGATGAGCAGATCAGCGGCAGAGTGGGTTCAGTCTCTTCCTGGAGCGAGGACTGATCCAGTCAGCAGCTGGTTTACTGGTTTGATCCCATGATCCCCTACTGCATCTCCTGAGCCATGCTGCACTTGGCTGCAGCTTTTTAGTTCAGATGAAGAAACAGCTTGTTGCTAAACCTGACTGCAGTGCTACCACAAGGTCTCGCTGATCTTCACTTAAACCTGCTAGAAGCTGGATTATATACAACAATATCAACTTTAACCCTGCGAAGTCAGCACAGCCTACAGGAGATCAGCTCTTTGATTTGAAAAAGTAATTTCCAACACACTAAATGTTTTCAGGCTGGAGCTTCCAGAGCGACAGGCTGAGCTGCAGTTCCATCCCAGCGTTTACCTGCAGCTGCCCATGTCTCTGAGGGACACCAACCTACAGGCTGACCTGCAGTCACCACATGTTATATATGCGTGTGCCTCTCTCCATCCTTCATCCTCTCTCTGTCCTTCATCCTCTCTCTCCGTCCTTCATCCTCTCTCCGTCCTTCATCCTCTCTGTCCATCCTCTCTCCGTTCTTCATCCTCTCTCTGTCCATCCTCTCTCCATCCTTCATCTTCTCCCCATCCTTCATCCTCTCTCTGTCCATCCTCTCTCCGTTCTTCATCCTCTCTCTGTCCTGTCTCCGTCTTTGTTTCTTCACCCAGCTGGCCTTCAGGAGGAGGGCCTACCCTCATGATCCAGGTCCTGCTCACGTCTCTTCCTCTTAAGGATTTTCTTTCTCATCACTGTTTGGCTTAAAAGGTTTTTCTCCCACCAGCAGAGTTTTTGTACTTGTCATTGTTTCTTCCTGAATGTTTCTTTAGTTGTTTTATATTACTAACACTCTGGGTCATGATATGGTTCTCTGTGAAGCATCTAGACATAATTTATATTGTAATGGAAACTATATGAATAAAATTGAATATTTATACATGTACGTACATACACACTCACCTGACACTTTATTAGGTACACCTTTTTAAATTTCTTGTAAATAACTAATAACTAATGCATTCAGGCATGTGGAGGGGCTCCAGTCAACTGTCTGAAGTTCAAACCAGAATCAGAATGTGGAAGAAAGAGGATTTACGTGATATTGAAGGTGGCATGGCTGTTGGTGCCAGACAGGCTGGTCTGAGTATTTCAAGAACTGCTGATCTACTGGGATTTTCACCCACAACCATATCTAGGGTTCACAGAGAATGGTCCATAAAAGACAAAATATCCAGTGGACGGCAGTTGTGTGGATGAAAATGCCTTGTTGATGAGAGAGGTCAGAGGAGACTGGGCAGACTGGTTCAAGATGATGGGAAGGCAAAAGGGGGTCCAACCTTTGACTAGCAAGGTGGACCTAACAAAGTGGCTGGTGAGTGTATATTCAGTTCAGTTCAAAATACTTTACTGATTCCCGAAGGAAAATGTATTTATTCCCTGTAATAATTAAAGGACATCATCTGAAACCTGCTGTCAACAGAGTGTCAGAAAGCCTGCTGGTGTGATGTTTTAGTCTCAACCATCTAAAAGATCATGTCCGGACTGTGCTAGAATTCGAGCTCCGGATTTTCTTTTCTTTCCTCCAGACAGAAATTCTCATATCTGTCACGTCAGCTCAGACTCTTCGTTTGCAACGAGGAGTCTGAGCTGACTCCTGCAGGTGAGGCTGGACCAGTGGCAGCAGAAGGCCCTTAGTAAGGAGAACTCACTGCACAGGCGTCATGTCTGCCATAGACCACATCACTACAACCCTGTCTTTACCTGCTGTATGCAAGCCATAAAGTATGTTAGAGTGCTACTGGAATTTGATTGTAATCTGTATTTAGTGTTATGGATAAATATCACTTAGTGGTAACTTCCAAGGGCATTCAAATGGTGAACATCATTTCATAGTAAGGTGGTAATTTTTCCATTTTGGGTTTACCTCTCCACCAGTTGTCAGTGATGCAGGGCCTGCATCATCTGTCCCAGGAATGTCCCAGGAACAGGTGGACCAAAGGACACCTTCCCAGCACCATAATTCTTTTTTAAAATTTATTTTTTATTAATGATTACCATGAAACCTTTTTTTTGCATTTTATGAGCCAATGTTAGTGGGAAATAAAATAAAAGCACTTCAATTTGCCATGCGTTGTGGTACTTTGGTACATTTTTATGATTTCAGCTTTTTAAAAGGTATATTACACCCAATGTTAGTGATGGTTTACTAATTTTGCATTATAGCGTTTGAAGGGTTAATGGGATTATAGCAGGAACACTAATATACTTGTTGTGTAGTTGTACAAGTGCCAGGCACACCGGAGCCGCTGCAGATCAACTGGACAGCGACTGCAGCAGTTATTACTGAGAGTGGCTGGATCTGCAAATTACAACCATGCCCAGAGAGGTTTGGGTGTTTTTTTTTTACTTTTAAAAAACGCCATGTCCACACTCAGAATGATGCAATCGACCAACCAATTTAACAGCAGCAAACGTGAGCACAGATCCTGCAATGCTGAAAATTTAAACGTGTCGTTGAAGCACATGAACATCGATGCCTGAAAAACTCTAAACTAAATGCACACGGTGCTGAATGCACAATGCTTCAGAAAATGAGCAACTTCAGCCAGAAGCTTCCTCTGATCTGCTGAAACACAAACTGCTACAGGACACCCAGGGGTTTCATACTGAACTGAACTACTGATGAATCTCAGGACAGTAATAGTACCACAGCAGGACAAATCCTGTCAGGCACCATTGTTAGCATGATTGTTTTGGTGCATCTGTGTGTATGACGTATATAATCACAAATAATATTAGTTTTTTTTCAATTCAGATGCAGCATCCTGACCTGCATAAGTCTAAATGAGGATAAACATTAATTTTAAAAAAATGTGTTACAGAAATGACTTAGGACTCATAATAAAATGAGCTTGTAATAGGCTGAAAGAAAATAAACAGGAGTGGAACACTGCGATCAACATCACGCCAACCTCAGCTGCAAGTTAAACCACAGCTGCAAGTTAAACCACAGCTGCAAACAACAGCACCATGTGGTTCAGGACCACTTGCGATTGTCTTACGCCAGACATGAGACTGAACAATAAACCTCAGCTACGTCAGTGACGGCACAAGGAGCCAATGATTGACAGATGGACCAGACGAGGATTGCTAACTTTTGGTTTAAAGGGAAAAAATCATCAGGCAGAGATCAAACAAGTACTATCAAGAAAGCAGTAAACAGATTGTTGTGAGTTGGTTGACCAGGATGGCAAAAAAAATAAAAAAAATAGCAGTATTCAGTTGTCTTCTAAAATGTTAGATATATTGATCCAAGGTGCATGTAAAAACAAAAAAATATATATATACAGAAAGAAAAAGGAAAAGAACAAAGGCATAACTTAACTGTTAGCTTTACTAACTAAACATAACTGAACTCAAACAAACCAAAAGTAATCTATCATGCACCCAGCTG
This sequence comes from Arrhamphus sclerolepis, assembly GCA_037176975.1. NCBI lineage: Eukaryota > Metazoa > Chordata > Actinopteri > Beloniformes > Hemiramphidae > Arrhamphus > Arrhamphus sclerolepis. Next base: position 21,097 of record JBAMYA010074944.1, read on the forward strand.
CACCCCCCCTCCCTTCACAGACAAAAGCTCAGCCTTAAATAACCTTACGCCCTGATCCCAAAATGGCCACCCGGAGTCTCTACCACTTCCAGGAAAGAACATTTATATGCTGATTTATCACAGTATTCAGTCACTTTATCCCAGGAAACTCAAATAACCACTTAGATAATAATCATTAAATTATTCTTAGTACTCTTAACAACTAAACAGTCGGAAAAATAAACAATTTCTGCAATCAAACATAATAAATCCCCCCCGTACTTGGTCCCTTCCAATGAACTCAATTAGGGCAAACCCTATAAATACAGGAAGTGATCCACTCTTCCCTCTTTTGAATCCTGTTACACAAGGTAAATGTGGTGAGTAAGCAAATTAAAAGTTTAACACAGATTTAACCAAATAAACAGAACTAAATGTATTAACTTGTCTGAGTCTTGATTTAACAGATGATCATGTATATTAACTTTACTCAAACAGAAAGCAAAAACAAACAAACCCGGGATAGTCTGTAACTGCAAACTGATGAGTGAAGATAAAATGAACATATTTAAATCAATATGTTACACGAAGGTCTTGACATGATATTGCACAATGACAAATGGTGGCAACTCACCCACTTTGTCAGTGTTATACAAAGATTTACATTTAAATATTAATCCCATCCAAATCCTGTAGGGAAAAATCCTTATAATTTCATATTTTTTGCCTTTTTTTTTTAACCTAGAAAATAAAGCAAACACAAGATGGATGAAAGAAATAACATTTATGGAAAGAAACGGTTTCTGTTGTCAAAATTCATTCAAGTTGCACATTTTCAGCGATTTAAATGTGCTTTAGAACATTCACTTTGGTGTCTGAAGTCACTTTTCATTTAAACCCTTTAGGTGAAAAATATATAGTTTTATTTATTTTTTTTGTTTTTAAACTTTAAACCAAAAATAAAAACATCATGATGCAAGAAAGAAATAACAGTTATGGAAAAACACACAAAAGGCTTTAACAGCCAAGTGTTTGGCTGTTTAATTAAAAATAAAAATGACTGAAAAATTAAATACTACATAGCACCTAGACATCAAATAGTGTATACAGTCCAATGATGTCAGACTGCTTAAAAGTTAAAGGGAACTTATTTTGCAAAAATGACTTTTGGTGTCCTTTTCTATTTCCATTTGGGTCTCTCCTGCTCCTATAAACATCCATTTTCTGTGAATCAAACGATTTTGGTTTTGGGAATCATGAGCCGTTTAGATTCCTGCCCTGCTGTGATGTCAGTGCGGGGAAGACCCGCCCTTGCACCACCCCTTACCTGTCAACCCCTCCAGCCCCCACTCACTAGATTAGTAGAAGGTCCGCCATCTTTAGTTTGCTGGTTTTACAGGACTAACGCAAAGCGTTATGGCTACTAGCAAAGTCAAGTTGTGTTGTTGGCTGCAAAGATCAATACCAGCCCTTACACCTTCTCACGGCCAAAGCGAACCGAATTACTGTGTGGCTCCATTTCATTTTCCACGGCCATGTTCCAGTAACAATCTTGTGTGTGCCAACCACTTCAAGGCAGACTGCTTTGAGAAGATCGGAGAGCACACAGCAGGATTAGCTAGCAGACTTCTTTTGATGGAGGGATCTAGACCTGTCAATGGCAAGTCAGCAGATGAGGAAGACGGAAGTAGTTACAAATGAGTTTTGCGTTTCTATGACAGTTAAGCATGAACTAGCTTGTTTGTGTTTTGCTATTTAGCACAAGCTACAAGTAGCCGGCAGCCCTGCATCTGCTTGCAGAGGTTTTCTCCAAATCGCAAATGCAGCGCAGAGCTGATCGAGTCTTTTTATGGCTGGATAATTTCTGAAAGTAATGCTTGTTGAAATGTTGTCTGTCGTTTAATTAAATGTTAGGTTATCCTCAATGGAGGCAACCACACGAACAACCTGCGGCTGCTGTAGATGTTCCTTCACCTCTTCTGCTGACGTTACTGCAGAAGGCCATATAACTGCAAAAAAGCTCTAATTCAGTAAATCTCTTCAGTTTACTAGGCGTTGCCATGGTGAATCATGGTAACTGAGCTTCACTGCAAATGTCTTTGTGTTGTTATGGTAACTCAGAGTTGACTGAACTAACTCTGAACATCTGGAGCCTGTTTCAGAACAGGTGTTCAGAGTTTTTACCAGGTTTTTAATCTGTAAGTAATATTTGATTCAAAGACAATTTCAGAGACAGATTCAACAATAAGTCTTCATTCAACTCATCAAAAGAAGAATCAGTTTGTTTTTAAACCCTCTGCTATGGTGAAGATGCTGAAATTAAATTGAAAAAGCCATTTGGATTTGTATTCATTACATTTACAAACAAAACAAAAAACTATTGTGTTCTATCTCTGTCTGTGTGTATACACACATAAATACATTTTATAAAGATAGAGAAATAGATGGATGGATCGAAGGGAAAAAACAACTATTGCAAAAACTGATTTTACCAAGTGTTTGAGTAACATTACATTTTTTGTTCTATAAAATACTGAAATAAAAAAATAAATATAAACCAGTGTGATTTGTCATATTAATTGGCAAAAATGATTTCTTTTTTACACAACTGATCAAATATAACAAAGAAGATGCTATTTTCAGGCTGAAAATAATGAAAGAAGTTCAGAATTTTAAATCAACAGAATCAAAAACAGCATCCCTCAGTAGCAGCTACATTTCTCTGAAGCAGCTCACCCATACAAATAATATTTCTATCTTTGACTTTCACTTCAAGCTGAGCTTTGAAATCTGATCATTATAATTTTTGCTGATCTCTTGTTTGTCTTTACTCACACACACACACACACACGCTCACACAAAAGAAAAATGGGGACAGATTTTGTTCACTGTTGTAGCTTCACTGCAAACTGCTGGAAGAGGAAATATTATCATTGCAACCAAAATCCTTCATAATGATGTTTTTTCTCTGGTTTTCTCCTCAGGAGTCCAGGCTGAAGAAAAGCAGTATTTAGCAGGTAAATAGAGGAATAAAAATGGAAAGAAAACATTCATCTGAGCTGAACTCACTTCTTCACTGACCTCTCTGGTTTTTGTTCAGATTATCTCAGGTTGGTGGGAGGAGCCAGTTGCTGTGCAGGTACACTGGAGATAAAACTGGGAGACTGGAGACAAGTGGGTGGCGATGGGTGGACCCTGAAGAAAGCAGCTGTTGTGTGTGAACATCTGGACTGCGGTTCTGCTGTTTCTGGAGAGCAGAGACAGTTGTCCTCATTCAGACCTGTGTGGAAGATCAGATCTGACTGTGTTCAGTCTGGATCTGATCTGAGGGAGTGTGTAGAATCAACTTACTCGAACATCATACTGAATATGACCTGTTCAGGTAAGACCATTATAACGTTATTGATGATTATGACAGTAATGTACCAGGTGGACACAAACTAACCAGCTC
>JBAMYA010074981.1:0-24519 GCA_037176975.1 Arrhamphus sclerolepis
CCACTAACAACTTTATTTGATCAACAGCTTGCAAGTAAACTAAGATGTCAAGTAATGACAACCATAACCAAAAATCGATTAATTTCACCACCCTTCGAAATCGTCACATGACAAGATACTTCCACTTTCTTCAGGATCCTGTCAGTCGAATAAGCTTTATACATTTAAAGCCATTGAAAGCTTTAAATTTCTTAGTCTTTGGTAAATGTATCCACCGCAACACTGTTAATAACGGAATTGCTACAATGTGCACGTTTCTATATCTATATCGATTTGTTAAAAAAAAAAAAAAGAACAATAAAATAAATAGAAATACACACACCAGTGCAGTTTAAACGGAAAACACTGCCATGCGTCCACGTTTTTAAAACATTTTGCTTAACTTAGTGCAAACAGAGGACTGATGCATCAGTAGCTGAAGTCTACATTCCTTTTATGGATTGTGTTGAAAACTGAAACCGGGACACACTAGCATCAGTTTCAACCGCACCGTTTGTCTCCCATTAACTCCTTACGTCTACGACTTAGATGGAACAATAATAAGGTTAAAACTTTAAACACGATAAGAGTACGTAATTATTTTCAAGAGCCCTGAAAAAAATCTAAAGCAATATATGTTCAGTTATAAGTTGTTTCTTTACTGTGGGAGAAACCCGGATTCCTTTATTGTGAATTTAACAGAACACCCTCGTAACACTAGCAACATTCCTGACAAACTGTGATGCAAAAATAAAACTGCGACAATCTGTGTACAAGCTACGTAAAGACAAACGCCACTGATGAAGTGCAATGTCACGTAATTCACTTTAAACCACAGTGTGATAAGTTGGGGCTCGTTTTGTAAGGTAGTATCCATTCCAGCAATTAGACATAGCCCGAAAAAATAGCAAGAATACGCCTTACCTTGGAGCTTTTTCAGCTAACCGCAGCGAACGTTTCCTGTTTCCCATGCAAGAATGTATGACCCCACTATAATGAAAGAAATACTCGCTGACAAATACTCTACACATTTACATACAAAGATTACTCACACATAGCTATGTTTCTACTCGGAGGCCAGCTAGCATTAAGTTAGCTCATTTCCACTGACTAGTTCAGGATTCAGCCTCATACGTGTACACTAACGTCTGACCGACGGTGACGCTCTTATGTTTACATCGCACAGAGCATGCGTCAACTCGGAACAACACTACCACCAAGTGTCCCAAGAATACAAGTACTCAACTTCAGATATTTATTTATTTATTTATTTATTTATTTATTTATTTATTTATAGCTGGCTTTAGATAGATAGACAGACAGTCAGACAGACCGACCAACAGATAGATAGTTACATATGTATGGGTCAAATGTAATTGTTGAGGAAGAAAATTGGTTCAAACAACAAACATTCATTCATTCAAACAGCCATCCAAATCAATTTAACAAAATGCAGTGCAACATTTATATGTCTTCCATGTTATCTGTAGTTCTGGTGAGTTCTTAAAGAATAGACAATTTATTTTGAAATTAATTTAGTGTCTCTTGCATGAACAGTTGATCTGCTATGCTCAAGTACCCTTCACTGCCTGATATATCACTGGATATTTGTAATACTTGTATATAGTCCTCCTTTGAATGGTTAACTGTACATGTGCAACATTAGACCAATATACTGTATTGAAAGCAAATTTTGAAGATGGTTATTTAGGTAGCTCTATAATCAGATACGTAATTTGTCAAAACATACCTGACGTGTTCGACGGAAAATTTCCGTCTTCGTCAGAGGTATCAATAGATGGTGAGTGACGTGTGTATATCAGCTGATGTTCACTGAGGCGGTGTCCACCTGTCAAACTGGTTCTTCAGATTGGCAGGTCGGCACCGCCCCCTTGCTGACAGAACAACCTAAATAACTACCTTAAACACTATGAACTTTATTGGATGAAATTTTGAAGATCTTTCTCTTTTTACACAAAATAAGTTTAAAATTATGTTTGTTTTTGTTTAATTACAGATAAATGACAGTTGCTGTAAGCTGAAACAATTGTACTCACCTCATGTCTGCCTTTTCCTTTTTCTATTTGGATTGCAGCCAATAACAGGACCACAGAAACCATTTTAAAGATTTTATAGCAAAATCATCAGTAAAATCATCCCACCTTTTATTGCAGTGTTGCTGTCATTGGGTGTAAATGTATACCTTTTACTGGTTGCCACTTCATTATGACTTAATGTCTATAATGTGGGTACTGTAACATATAAAGTGCATGACTTGTAGCAACATTTCAGTAATGTGATACTACTATGTAGTTTAAACAAATCTAATGAATGATTATTCTGGAATAGTTTTAAGGCAGACTTACTGTCTTAATGCCATTCAAGTTCATTAACACTAACTTTCCCTAAAGTTCGTTAAAGAATGGGTAAAGTCACTTTGCTTTATTATGAATTTACATCTGGATTGTCAAACAGTATTAGCATGTTCTTGAATGTTGAGCATTTATGTCATGTGGGAACGAACACAATGAAATTATTTTTATAGTTTCACTGAAGTTGAATTTCAGCAAATTAAATGTGATTCAATTTAAAGTGAATTTTCTTTTAAATCTTACTGAGTTAGCTCAGGGAAAAGTCTTCATTGGTCGCCCCATCTTGCAGCTCAGAGCGGTCATCTCCAGGAGGGGAAGAATTCTTCAACTCTCTTGAAAACTGGGGAGAGTACACTGTGATATCACGAAGAACGTGGCAATATTTTTTACCGTGCATTAAATCACTGATTTTGTCAATGTTTGTTCTTAAATCCAAGGTGCACCATGGACGGCTAAACAACTGAGAAGAAAGAGCAGCGATGACTCTCACCAGCTCTGGTGAGCAGCATGGAGACAACAATGCTACTGGCACTCCTCTGTGGAAAGACACATTACAGATGGTTAATCTTTAATTCTGTCTCTGGTATGTGCTACTCAAAGAAAAGAACATGCTGCTCACACTTGAGCAAAAGGCAAAAAGGGAAAAGCAAAGGATTCAGATGTTGAGCCCTGATCCAGGACCTCTGGTCAGTTCAGTTCTGGTATGTTTAACTTGCAGAAAACTGTGTTGAGTGATTATTTATTTATTTATTGTTCCTTGTACTAACACTGGACAGGTTGCTAATACACATTTTCTGTTTGTTTGTTTTTTTGTAAAAATGTTTCAGTTTTGTCGAGATATTAAAGACTTGTAGTTAATAACTGAAAAATAATTTTCAATATTTTTTTTTATTACTTAAAATAAACAAAACAACTAAAGTACATTTCAGATCTTGTACTCTATTACTCATACATGAGTAAAGAAGTTGAATCAGTACTTTTATCAGTCTTTTTTCACATTAGAGTACATAACTGAGCTTGTAGAATATACACATTTAAAGTTAAACTGAAAACTCTACTGTTTACCCGTGCCGTTCTATAGTCAAATTTTACTGCACTGTTTTTACATTTCGTCAATTTTAATTATTTTTTGTCCAGTTACACATTTAAATTGTTGCTTTTATTTATTTTTAATTAAATTTATTTCATCTTAATGCCTTTGTAAAACACTTTGAGTTACCTTTGTGTATGAAATGTGCTCTACAGATAAAGTTGCCTTAGTATAGAATGTGAGTACTTTTGACACCCCTGATACTTTTAGTCTTTTTAATGGTTTGCTTTCTATGAAACTGAAGAGCTGGTGAGCATGAGCTGATATCCACTCCAGCTCGTTAGAGGGCAGCGTAGCAATTCAGCAGCAGGATGGTGTCTCAGTCCTTCCTGTGACGCGTCATTTAGCGAGCATGCGCACGACAATCTTCCTTTTTCCAGTGCAGCGGAGTCAGGCCCCAGTCTTTGGCTCCGGGCTCCTTCTTAAGGAGACAAAAAAGGCTGCAAAATGGTTGGTAATCTGGGTTAATATGTGTCTACGTGCGTACACAAGACACACGTACTGCGCTGTGTAGGGTCAACTATGTGAAAGGCTGCCGAATACGTGCAGATGAAGATAGATTGTTTCCAGCTAGTGCCTGGCCGAGTCAGCTTAAACGTGGCCTACCCGCAGCCCTCTTTAAGAGTGATCTTTTCCTGTTAGCGAAACATTCATTTCCATGTGGCGTTTAAACGATTGATTGATTTGTCAATCACCTAGGATTCATTTTCTGAATTTACATCTTACACACAAGTTTTCTTGTTCGTTTTCTTTAGCTGCTGCTAATGTCAGCCCAGTTTAACGGTACCTTTTGAGTGACAGTTGAAGCAGTTTTGGCCACAGTATTTATGTAAGCAGTAAAACCATTGCCTGTATTAGTTATTTACCTCAGGTTGGTGCGTCTTCCTCTTTGCAGGGTTTTGTTAAAGTGGTGAAGAACAAGGCCTACTTCAAGAGGTACCAGGTTAAATTCAGGAGGAGGAGAGGTGAAACACCCAGTGACAACCATCTCATATTAACTTAACCAATGTCATCCAATGCGTTCATTCATTCATTGTTTGTGTCCTAACCAGAGGGGAAGACTGACTTCTTTGCTCGCAAACGCCTGGTGGTTCAAGATAAAAACAAGTACAATACACCCAAATACCGCATGATTGTGCGCTTCTCAAACAGGGACATCGTCTGCCAGGTAAGCGTCCTGTGTCCGGTATCGAGGACTTGAGTTGTAGTACTCTTGTTGATCACGCTTAAGCTTGATATATTTGTGAATGGGTTAAAATATATCAAGGATGCAAACGGCTTGCTTTTTTTTGAGAAGAGCATGTCGGGTGATTTGTCTGAATTGTGAAGAGCCTAAGAGTGTGTTTTTTTTTTTTTGTTTTTTTTTCTGTCTTTTTCGGTTGGTTTAAGACTGATGTGCTGATAATGCCATCGAGGCATAAGCAACGCTCTTGCGTGCACAGACATCGTTTTTTTTTTATGGTCGGATGGCCGATCTGCTACTGTAATTGGCAGAGAATAATCTCCCATGAACACTGCGATTTCTCCTTGCATCTCTCTTCTTTTTGTTGACTATACCTGTTTGCATTCCTGTTTCATGTAATCTGAATAAAGTTGCCTAAATGGCTGACCCTGCACCTCCTAAAAGAAGCATAACTGATAACTCTTTCACAAGATATGGCAATCTTATCTTTAATGTAATTAGTTTATACTTTGATATTATTGTGCTGTCCATTGAAATAAGCCTGTGATTGTTTTTCCAGATTGCCTATGCGAAGATTGAGGGTGACATGATCGTGTGTGCTGCCTACTCACACGAGTTGCCGAAATATGGGATCTCTGTGGGCTTGACGAACTATGCAGCAGCCTACTGCACTGGTCTGCTGCTGGCTCGCAGAGTACGTATACAGCTGCACATGCACACTAATGATGGCGATAGTGACTTTATTTTTCATATTCCCATGAATTGCTAAGGCTGGGCCAGGGGAAAGGAGTGTAAAATCACCTAATAACAAGACTTACTTATTTATTTTTTCTTTGTTCTTAGCTTTTGAACAAGTTTGGCCTGGATAAAGTGTATGAGGGCCAGGTGGAGGTGACAGGCGACGAGTTCAACGTGGAGAGCATCGACGGTCAGCCGGGCGCTTTCACCTGCTACTTGGACGCTGGGCTCGCTAGAACCACAACAGGAAACAAGGTTTTCGGCGCTCTGAAGGGGGCAGTGGATGGAGGCCTGTCCATCCCACACAGGTATTTATTTTGCAGACAAACGTGCTTGGGGCGTGATGAAGTGCAGTGATAGGAGAAATAAACATTTCATGGATGCATCAACAGTAATTGAAAATAATTTTTTCATTTTAATTATTTTTGAAGCTCATTTGCTCCTCCTACAGGCGCTATGAGGAGCAAGTTGCTTAACCGCAGCGCCTCTAGTGTTTGATCAGTTTTTCCTCAGTCATTAGTGTTTTCAGTCTTTCTTGCTTCTTCCATGACGTCCACTTGCAGGCCTTCATATGTGCTAATTCCCGCATCACACTAAAATGTTTTAGCACGTGTTTTGGAGACACATTTTAATATTTGCTTCGGTCCTCTTTTAGCCATTACTTTCATTTCCTGATCCATTTTTGAATATCCAAATACAGATTCAGTCTTTAATTTTTACCATTGAAATAGCCTTTCTTCATTTATCCTGTTGAGATGAAGCTTTGATTTATTTATTTGTATGTATTGAATGTGCATATTTATCCTCTGAGTTGTTCAAAATAACAGCAATGTGTTTAGAGAGGAAAAAAATGTTAAGAAAAAGTAAAGTTAGTTAAGCTCAGGAAGGAGACGGGTTCTAAGTCCCAGAGGTGAACATGCTTTGTTGCAAAACGTGCACATCAACTGCAGAACAAGTCAGTTTAGTTTCCAAATACACAAATGGACAAAGACGTTATGTCCACTGGTCTGATGAATTTAAACTTGAACTCTCTGGCCACATTTGGAGGAAAAAGGTGGGAAGCTTGCTAGCCTGGAGCTGTTCCAGCTGTGACGTACGGGGGTGGTAGACGCATGTTGTGGGGTTGTTTTGCTGCAGGACGTTGTGGAAGGATACAGGAAATGCTACCAAATACTAAAATGTATGTAAAGTTCTGACTAACGAAAGTAGCAATAAAATTCTCATTATTTTTGGGATTTAGCAGATAGAAATAGTCCTGACATGCAGAAATGTAAACATGAAGGATTTTCTGATTAAAAGTAAGTGCTTTTATAAAATCCTTTTCTTCTTACCTCCAGCACCAAGCGGTTCCCTGGGTATGATCCAGAGAGCAAGGAGTTCAATGCTGAGGTCCACCGCAAGCACATCATGGGCATCAATGTGTCTGAGTACATGAGTTACCTGATGGAGGAGGATGAGGACGCGTACAAAAAGCAATTCTCCCGCTTCATCAAAAATGGAGTCACCCCAGATATGGTAAGTCCTCCTTGGAGGATTTTCAGTTCTCCTGTCTAGACTTTTAAACATTACACAGGTGTGTTATGAATGTGATTGTCTTATTGGCTTGATGTTAACATTTCTGGTGTGTGAGGGATGTAAATGGTCAGCACTTATAAAGTGCCTTTTTAGCTTTGTCTGGTTTCCACGGAACGATTTTCAGTGTACTTCTCACCTGTTCACACCCGTATGGCGTTTGGGGTCATAGACTGCCCTATCACAACCGTCACTTTCCTTCAGCTGGAACAAGGGACAGAAAGGGATCATTCAACACATATGCGTCACAGCAACTCACAGCAGAGGAGGAGTCAGACGCATCGGGTCGATTGTTTTTTGTTTTGTTTTTTTCTCATGAGGTCTTGGCCAGCTGCTGGTAACTATGTTCTATGGGAAAGTTGAAAGCTGAATGAAAGGGAACCCGGTTCAGCCACGTCCCCCCAGGCTTCTTTTCCAAGGCTTGTTTCTGACCACAGACACCGCTGTTACATTTTTTTTTCTCCCATATTCCTGTAATCTAAGGTCTGATCATAGACGGATACGAGCCGCTGTAGACCCGCCCCCACATACGGTTTCATTGGCCTGCTCTTTCTGCCTCGCTGCAGCCTGATGCTGGTGTACGTCTTTGATGTGTTGAAAAATTCTCAACTTCTGATGGAAGCACCTGACCTGCTGCGACGCACGCAACCATACGCCAGTCCAGCGCCGAAACCCCCTCCCCCGCCCTGTCTGTCCAGTTTTCATTTCTTTTGCTTTTCAACTGCCGGACACTGAAAGAACTGACTTGGAACCGGGAAAATGGGTGCTAAGCTGGCCCCACCACCTCCACTATGGCCAGCAGCAAGAACCAGTTATGTCTGTGGTGAGGGGTAGGGTTACTATACCAACCAAAACACAGATTAGCACTTTTAAAATGGGTTTTATGTGTGGTGTGCCAGTAAAGAATTGACAATTTTGATGAAGACTAGACTCCAGAATTCAACAGTAGTGGAGTGCAGAGGTGACGGTCTTCCTGAACTACATTCCAGCAGCAACGGTGCTTGTGAACGTTCACCAATACACAACAGAAAAATCTCCATCACAGCCATGGTTTGTTGTTTTTAGCATCACCCACTGGTATTTATGGATCCACTCCTGTCGGCGTTGAATCGTGTTTGACCAGTCAACATTTGTAACGGTCTCTGAAGCTGGAGGAAGCGTCTCTCACAGCTGGAGTTTCAGACCGAACAAACTACTTGCATTTTCATTCATGAGCATTCCTGGGCGTTTCATGTGAACTGAACTGGCCCGTCATCACCTCCTTCACCCCCTTCTGTGTGTTCACATCTGGGTATTACTCCACCATCAACTCCTTCAGTCGTAACCTGGAGGCAGGAGTTCAAGTGCTCCGTGAAGCTTGACGGGCTCCAGTGGTGGAGTACGTAGTTTAACGTGTGCTTTGCATTTCCCTCAGGTGGAACATGATCCAAACTCTTAAAGGAATCTTGGTGTTCATGTGCTTCTTTTAAAAATAGCAGTCAATATAATTTATTTGAACTGTACATTGGGAAGAATGTGACTTGATTTTTCTTTTTCCTTTCATCTTAGGAAGTTTTGTCTTGCCACATTTGACACAGCATATTGGCTCTACTGTAAACTGTATCCATATGAATAATATATAATCTGAAACATACCTTTTTAAGGTCAGTGGTTGTTTTTATTTTTGTAGATGGGTTTTCATGGTTTGGTTTCCTTTCAGATTGAGGAAATGTACAAAAAGGCTCATGCTGCTATTCGTGAGAACCCTGTTCATGAAAAGAAGCCTCCAAAAGAAGTCAAGAAGAAGAGGTGAGATTTTTATTTTTAAAATTTCACTTGTTTGTGCACAGTGTGTGTCACGGAACATATGTCATAATCTACAGCTGTGCTTTTACAGTTTGTACAGTTCAGAATGTAAGAGTAACCCTCTGCCTGCAATTTGAGCTCTTTGTTTCATGTCCCTGAAGCAGCTGCTTATTGATGGTTATTCGGACGATTCCAAAGAAAGCTACTTAAAACTGAGCTCACAACTTAATTTATATTAACTGGGTTTCCCATCCCCTTCCTCTTTCTCTTCCCTTTCACTCTTCTTGTTTTGGGATAAAGGTGGAACCGTGCCAAGCTCTCTCTGGCCCAGAGGAACGACCGTGTTGCCCAGAAGAAGGCCAGTTTCCTCCGTGCTCAGGAACAGGAGGATGCAGACTGAGGCGCTGGTCTGTTCTGTTCCAAATACAGAAATTTGTTCTAATAAAACTAAAAAGAAGTCTGTTTTCTAGTGTACTTTTTCAGCATTGATCTTATTACTCTGTTATAAATGCTTGGGCACTTTTTATAAGGTAGTTTTCTAGTCTGGACGAGTCTGAGGTTGTGGAAACTAATGGCTATTTCAGTTTGATCATTAAGGCGAGTTACAATTAGACCTCGTCTATACACAAGCGTCACAGATACTGCCACCTCCCTGATTTTTGATCTCTCATGGTCTGAAAAAGAGAAAAAAAATATTTTTCCATTTTACCCAGTAACTATCCCTGTTAAATAAAAATGACATTCTGGACAACTGTAAAACTACAAGTACATCAATTATAAAGTTGAATATTGAGTGCACATTTCCAACGTAGCACTGTCCATCATGAGGAGAAAAATGGACTTCATACTAGTGTGCAATGAAAATTTAAGAATCTTTTGTATGCGAAATTTTCTTCCACAGCAACGTCTTGAGATTGTTCAGAACAAGCGAGTGCTCAATCTCCATCTGCTCAGTTAAACCTCTCAGCGCCATGCAAGCATACAGCTGCTTCTCGAGCTCCTCGCTCACGTCCGATGGCGCTCCCCTGAGGATATAATCCTTGAGAGTTTCACAGGCTTTTGCCAAGTTTGGCCTAGTAACCTCAGGTGTGCAGCGATGCTTGGTGAGGTCACAGGAAGTGAGGCAGTCTGTGCCGTAGAGGCAGTCCTCGTCGTCATCGCAGTGCCGCTGCCGGATACCTTGTTGGAAGGTGGCTTCAGGAACAATATTTCGCGCATCCATCAGCTTAAAGTCGTACCGTTCATTGTAGCCAAAAGTAGCAGTGCTTACATCACACATGAGGAAGCTGCCAGATGTTCCATGGAAAACATCCTCAACCAGCTCCAGCAGCCCAATAGAGATCTTTGCCTTGTGTGGCCACGAGGGTGTAAACCACTGGTCAATGCTGCGGCGCAGACCTGAAGGAATCCATACCTCGATAATCCAAGGCAGTCGAATTCCATACAAGGGGGAGTATGCGACCTTCTCCATGACATACAGGTCTCCACAGAAGCCCAATAACTTGGGCGTGTGCCCTTTGCCTTGCAAGATTAATGCCAACAGGAACTCATTGAGCTGCAGCAGCGCCCATGTTGAGCGAGCCTCTGGCAGTGAGATGTGGCCGTCCTTATTGGCATCTGCAGAGATCAATACTTGGGTTGCCAGGTCCGCAAGGTTGGACTGATCCCCCACTTTAGCCTGTATTTAAAAGATAAAAGTTCTTTAACCAAACCAAGGCTTTAAATTTAAACTCATATAAGTACAGTCAAAATCTTGACCTTCAGGTGGTTGATGATCATCTCTCTGAACTTTTCCACTGAAGTTCCCTTGGTGGGCTTCTTGAAGGCAATATTCTCCTTCCTGGTCTCCATCTCGCCTCCTAAATCATAATCAGGGGTATCTTCCATCGGGCACTTTATGACTCCCTCTAAATCACCCCAGTTTCCTGAGTAAACCTAAAAAAAAGAAGGCCAAGTGGAAAAATGGATTAATATCAATTTATTTATTATTGTATTTTAAAGATTTTTCTTTGGCTGTAGCCCTCATTGACATTAGTGACAAAGGGTCACAAGCTGGGACTCAAACTTTCACCACCTGCGATGAGGACTGTGGCCTTGACTGACGCTTTGGAGAACTACATTCTTTAAAAACAGACAAACCTGGCTGTTTGGTTTGGCGGTGAAGCACTTCCGCAGGTAAAGGGTGTCTTTCTCACAGAGGCTGCTGCACGCAGACCCATCAATGACTCCTTTTCTGTATTTGTCACACTGAGAAATAAAATGAATGCATGTCGTTCAAACATCGCAAATGGAGAAACGTTGCCACAGTATGAATTATCTGGATCGACGTGTGGTGCTTACTATTGAATTTTTGCAGTCATGCCCTCGACAAAGTTCCGTGTAGGATGAGTACTCCACGTAAACTATCCAGCTTCCCACGAACACTGCCAGCCAGGAGAAGAACAGGTACTTCATGTGTAGGTAGGAGAATCTGGCCTGTTGGCAACATACTTCAGGGTTATGTTGGAAAGATTCTTAGTTTCAAAACATTCAAAAGGTCTTGTGGACTGTAATGCACGCAGGTACTTTATATGCCATCAGTGACACTGATGGCATATAAAGTACCTGCGTGAGACACAACTTTAAAAGTAAATATTATATAAAGTCCCAGTATACAACAGAACATTCTAGTACAGACCCAACCGATGATGAGACCGTGGAAATATAATTACGGCTAAAAATCTGAGTGTGCTGTGTATGTTTTTGTACAGTGGCGGGTTTTACAGACAAAAATGGCCGTGTGATTCTCCAGTGACACCCAAAGCAGAGCACTAAAAGGAACATCAAGCTCTTCCAGCTTGGTTAGAATCCAAACTCAAGGAGTTTAGATGTTTTACTAAGCATATGCCTGCAGGTGGGCAGTGGCTCTAAACTGTACTTCAGTAATGCAGTCGCTCCATGCAGAAATAATTCAGAGTAAATGTCGTTGTGAGCCAGCGTGGGGAGCATTTGAAGTGACTGCTAAAAAAAAAAAAATCTTCAGTATGTGTATCAATGACGGCATATATCAAAATACAGAGCATGAGTGAGAAATGAAACTTTTTCGTCTGCTTCCCTCTCTTCTTTCTGTTCTGGAGCTGATCATATGAAAGAAGATGCTTCAGAAAATAATAATAAAAAAAACCATCATGGACAACTCTGAGCATGAGTGTCTGCAGTCAGAGGTTTCTTCTGATCCACAACTATAACCGTCATTGTTTTAGCTTCTACCTTTGCACCTTTTACACCCTCTTTATTTGCTTGTGTAAGTCTCTTCCTGACTCATATTTCCCATCAACTTTTCTTTTACCCCAAAAACCAATTTTCTTATTTTATCCCTCCACCAATATTCTAAATTTAAACCAGGCAGAAAAACTAACTTACTAACTAAATCTGGGTTTGGTAGATTATTTATTTGTTGTAACAATCCGTCTTGGTAAGTATGGTAAGGTTTTTAACAAGGCCGTTTGTACAGCAAAAAATAATGCATTAAAATTATAACAAAGACGGTAACAAAGGTGTGAATCAATTTCTCTGCATCCTCTTATGTTAAAATGTTTCTAATTTTTCCTACTATTACACCAAAAGCAAAGTTCTTAACCTGTTTTATATGAGCAATAAAAGACAAATCTAGAGCTTGAGGCTAAATGGGATCTAAATTAAGTGTACAGTTGTACAGTTTTATCTGAATTAAGAAGCAGGAAATTTCCAGTCATCTGGGTCTTCACATCTTTAATGCATGCATCTAATAAGGTTCATTGATTAGGACAAATACAGCTGAGTATCATTTGCATAGCAGAGAAAATCAATGTTAAGTTTCCAATGATGTTTCCTAAAGCCAGCAAATATAAGCGGGAAGGTATCAGTCCAAGAACAGAACCCTGCGGTACCCCACAGCTGCTCACAATACCACTGGAACAATCATTATTCACATGGGCAAACTGAAATCAGTCTGACAAATAAGACTTTAAACATTTTAATACCATTCTGCTCTTCCAAGAACCTGCGCCAATCTGTTAGTAAAATAATCGTGGTCAATAGTGTAAAAATCTGAGATCTGAGACAACGAGAACAGAGACAGATCCATTATCACAAGCCTCTACTGATGAGGTCTAAATCTTGTTGAAGCTCATTACTTATATTGTTTCTACATAGATAATAAATTATATGATTTTCAACAACTTTCTCAAGAATTTTAGAAACAAAAGGAAGGCTGGAAGCGGGTCTGTTGCTGTAGCTTTTTCCTCTTGTATTTAATGACAGCACTGTCAGGGAGGTCTCTGCTGAAACATATTCTTTTTATCACATACAATACAACACCACTATTGCATGTAAATTGGAATTAAATTAAAGAACAGAGTTGGGTTTTAGGAAAAGACTTGATTTCAATTCCATCAAGTCTGAACCAGGTCCAGCATATGACTGCAGCAGTGAGTGGTTCCCTCCACATGTTGATGAATCCACCTGAGTCTGCTAGAGGAGTAAAGCTGGAGCGAACGCTGTCACTCTCCACACCCATCCATCCATCCATCATCTATACCCGCTATACAGGGTCACGGGGGTCTGCTGGAGCCTATCCCAGCTCACCTCGGGCGAAAGGCAGGGGTCCACCCTGGACAGGTTGCTGGTCCATCGCAGGGCCTCCCCACATCCATGGATGTTAAAATCACCAAGAAAACAATGACGTTGGGACTTCATCAACTTTTTTGTGGCAAATGAAATAAAACATTGGTCTCACGCTGTTATTTAACTGATGCCACATGAGTATGACTTCATTTGCTTTATTTCCTTACTTATAAAACTGAGCATGACCACCAACGACAACCAACGTGTTGTGTGTGCTTTAGCAATTTTTCCATCGATGGACTACGTCAACTTCAAAATGTAATGGGAATAACACTCTTTGGGGAAACAAATGTAGAAACTAAACTAAATAAAACAACTTAAACTAAAAGTGATGAAATTTGTGTTTTAGAAAATTATTTCTGTTTTTGTAACTGCCTCTTGGAAATAAATTTAATACTGTTTTAACGCCTGTTTACTTGTGGGATGAGCAGTAGAGATGAGTATCTATCTGGCAAATCTCTGCCAATGCTGCCAAACAGATTTTTCCTTTCTTTTTGCTGTTGCTATTAACTTTTGTTTTAAGCCGGTTTGTTAGCATGTGGAGGAACATTATGTTCAGTAATGAGTCCAGATTCTTCATACAGCACTTGGATCACAATAGCTATGTTTACACAAGCAAATTTTCTGAATCATTTTAAAAACTTTTGGAATTATTAATTCAGAATCCACCTTTCGTGACATGTGTATACATGCATCGCTCTTTATTCAGAATAGCAGCGTTTTGACATGCGCAGAGTTGTCTAACTACCCTAAAACAACCGCAGAAGAAGAAGTTGGTTTGGTCTCCATGGGTTTTAATGCTTGTATAACTTCAACCCTGAACCCCTCAGTCAAGTACTATCCCAGAGATCTTGTGGGACCAGTGGTGATGGCCGTCCCACAGCCTGGCATGGGTGTCAGCTGGCCCAGCGCATCTGGGCACGACAGCACAGACGCTGGCCTCCATGGTTGCTGGTGTTGTGAGACGGCCTAAACCACCAACCCCACAAGATCTCCGGGGGAAAAACTAAACAATTCTGAGCTCTGTTAAAGTTTCCAATAAGAAACTTGCCTCGGTAACAGCTCAGTTATGCTTCGCCACCGACATGTTCACGTGTTGTCACTCAGTACAAATGCAAAGGCGTAAATGCATCATGTTGACATAGGGCACATGGGTTGATTTTGCGCCAAGCAGAAAGTCATGATCCAAAGAAGTGTGTACATGGATGCCGTTTGGAATAAGGATCAGCATAAACCACCCCTCTCTATCGGATCACAATCTCTCTCCGATTGAGCTGAATAAAATCAGAATCTTCCAATTGACGTGTTTACATGATGCATTTTTATTCTGAATATTTGTGTCAATGAATGTTAGAAAAATACACACATATATATATATGTATACATATACATATATATATGTATATATATATGTATATATATTTCCTTATGTGTGTTGATTATTACCATATTAATGCTGCATAATATCATACTAGAGATTGTCTGCTTCTGCTGAAATAAAATACTGAGAACACTACATGCTTGAAAAAAGAGCTGACAAAGGATTGTGTGGCTGTCTGTTTCACATAACTGGTTGGAACCAGTAATTACACTCAAGGACAGTAGCTGTACACGGGTTGATGCTGAATGATGGTTGGATGCTTGAATGTTGGATGATAATGAATTATTACTGCATATAATCCCCATGAGCTGAGCTGTACGTCAGCACAACTTCTGTATGTAACCATAACTCTGTGCTCCTTGCAAGTAAAACTTTTTATAAAAAAGATACTTTGACTCTGAGTCTATTTGTGTGTTAGGAAACTTGGGTATGAACTAACAGCAACTTTTACAGTGCTATTGCAGATCAGTTTCCTGATATAGCTTGGTCCTTCGAGCTGGATGCTTGAGATGTGCAACTGTCTGTTACCACTGTTGTAAATATTAAAGGTGTAATAGGGAGAACGAGCAGAATGTCAACAAATTGTCGCTCAAGATTGTAGTTGCAGCAACAAAAAAAGTAATTTCAGCAGTCGGGTTGCCAGGTTAGTCATTTGTTGCTGAGTGTGTGAAGCGTTCAGCCTGCACCATGTCCAGTGATGAAGCGTGCAGGGTAATGACTAATTATGTAATGAAAACAACCATTGCAGAGGACTTTGACAAACAGGTAATATTAGCTAAGTTAGCAAGTGAGTCAGCTTACCGATTAAGGGGACAAGCCACCGTTTCCGCGTGCTTTGATGCTGTTGAAATCCTTTATCTGAGTCCATCAAGTGTAGGAGTTACCGATACTTATTCTAGTTTTCGACCTTCTCCAGTCACTCTGCTGCTGAGACAGATAACGACATCACAGCTGGGACTCTGAAGCAGCTGCAGGACTAACCGACCCCACTGTCTTACCCAGTGTCAGCCTAGCTGTGCCGAGCATAGGGACCATATTTAGCAACCCGCACTGGCAGGCCACTATTAGCTGGTACGATGTAAACATAATGTCACTGTCGGGCCTGTCAAAATTTCTTAAATTATTTAATTCAGACTAAATATAGATTTTAAGGAAATACTATACTTTCATTCTGCACCCCTTTAAACGCCTTGTGGATGTATTATTATTATTGATAAATTTAATAAAAATTCTCCATATTGTAATGCTCTCTGTGTGAGAGAACAGTTTTGACCTCTTGTTGCTGAACCTTGCCTGACCCTGACCCTGTCTTTTGGATTCTGGATTCTCCCGGCCTGAGACCCTCTTGTGCCTGACCCTTGACTGCTTTGGACCATGAGACTTTGGATGGTGGATTTAAGACTCTGTTATCAGCAAACATCTTAGGCCTACTAGGCCGTACAGTCTCAGCCCACCCAATCCTGCAGACTGGATTCTGTGACCCGGTGGACCTTGGAGCCTGTGACCCTGTGGATTCTTGGACTCTGTGGCATCTGACCCACTAGAGCAACCATATCTAAGCCGGACCACTTCAATACCATCTGTTGCATTTATAATAAATCTTTTGCAAACGAAAACTCTCCCTCGTCTTGGCTGCGTGTTGGGTTTTGGCATTATACGCTAAGCGTTACACATATTGCACCTTTAAGATATTCAAGTTCCAGTGTGTTGTTTTAAATAATCTATAATGTGTAATTCTTACTTGCACCTGATGCGAGCAGCAGTAGGAGTCAGTTTCCCAGAGTTTGACTTTCATGACTTCTGACTCCACCCACAGATCCGGGTTAGAGATTCACACATCACTGGATCTTATCTTGAATAAACCAAACAATATTGGTCTAAAGTCTGACCTAATGAAGAGTGCATGTCTTATTTAAAAAGTCCGCTGTAAATACAAGTCCATGCAAGAAAACACGTAATATTGCCAGGTCTTAATGTTAATTTGCATTTGCCTCTGTGCTCCATGTCACCAGGCCTTCATCTTCTTCTGCAGTTCTGCAGCAGACAGCGTCTGTTAGTTAGAAATCATAGAGCTTGATCGCATCTACTCTTGTCTGAAATTGAAGGTTGATTAGTTCAAAAACATTACCATGCCTTACCGTGAATAATTACAGGGTAGCAGCTAAGCAAAAGTCTCTGCGAGCAGCAGAAGATTTATCAAATCCTTATGTTTCTAGTCTGTTGAGCTTAGAACCAGTCATTTGTAGCTATTTGGTTCCCCGTTAGAACTGTTGTGTGGAACTTACATCACTGCTGTGTGGTGATGACATGCGTGAGCAACAATCACTCTGATTACACGATTACTACATCATCCCGTATGTCGAGATTGCAATATAATTACACCTCCATCACAACGGCAGAAAAAGCCTCACCACCCGCTTCAGCGGCTCTCGTCAACATGTGGACTTGTTCCGGTGAAACCGCGCTCACCCGTCTGACATCTGAGCAACCGCTAATGCAGCTGGATGTGGTGGTAATTACATCTTTCAGAGACGTTGTTCACACGGCCGTCAGGCAGTAGAGGTCAATAATTGAAGGATTAAAGTCAGCAAAATGACCAGAAAGAAACCAGAACCAGATTTAATGGAGAAAAGGAGGGATGAGAAATGATGGAGGTGTTGAGGCTGCGATTTTTATTTCGTTCTGGCTTCACTGCTCTTTGTTGATGCGACATAAATCAAGGTAGCACAAATGTTATAAAACGCACACACAAAAAAATACAAGGTCAGCAGTAAAGTTCAATTTAACAGCATGAAGCTGGAGTGTAGTATCTGTAAGAGCAAGAAGAGAAGACTTCTTTTGTTTTAGTTTTTTATTATCAGCTGAAGGAGTTTAAAGATCCCTCTGACTTTTTTTGTAAAAAACTCTGAACTCTAGCTCTAAGCAGAAGTCTGCTTTAAGGGGAAAAAAACACAGCAACACACTTCTGGACTGTCACATTCTGCAGTTTTCCTTAAACTCTGAGTATAACTTATCTCAGTTTCTGAATCTGGCTTGACTTAACCTTCTTCCTTTTCTGAAATCGGCCCCAGCTAAGACCCCCAGGTAGCTGGACAAATGGACAAACGAGACTATATATGCACTCCAAGAAAATACCTAAAGGCTAACAAGACAAAGGTGGAGAAGGTTAGAGCATTCATGAAACTAAGCAGGAAATAAATAAAATCTTACTCATTTTATGTTTTATTTCCCTGAAGCTTTCATGACTCATCAGATTACCAACATTCTGAATGATGGATACTTGCACCATTAGTTATGATGCATATTATAAACCGCTAAAAATAATTATTTATCCAACACTTTTCTGTTTGTCTCCTTCTCTGAACAACTACTTTTATTGATAGCCACACAGAACTGATGACTTACAGAGTTAAGATTTCCAGTTTGCAGCACCTAAAAGTTAGTTTCAGTGAGCCAAGCTCTGGATCATATCTTTGCTGGAGGAGTGGACAAACCTGGACAAGCTGACGACCACCTACACTTACCAGTGAATGATCAGGAAATGGTCAGTGGTTGTGGTTTATAACATTACTTTGCTATGTACCTAGGATGGAACTCAACCAAGTGGAGAGTGTCGATTGAGGAGCCTGGTCAAGCTGCATGTTGAGCCAAGGAGCCACGTACCCCATAATCCAGCGTCTGCAGCCGCAGTCAGGCAGCTGCAGATCTCACCTAGGACTCCATCCACGCCATCGGCAACAAAAAGAGCATCAGTGCTAGCATCCTCCTCAGCCAGTCCTGCCTCAGCATCTGTACAAGCACATGCACAAACCCCACTGAGGCCACTTGACTCTAAAAGAAACAGGTGTCAGGTCTGACCCAGCAACGACCACGCTAAAAGTACCACTTCTAGTCAATGGATCTGAACACAGACACACATGGAACCAGGACTTGATTCCTATTGGTTAGTTTTGTTCGACCATGCAAACACAGATTTTGTATTATTACTCAATTTGCTTTTCATTTTGTATTTGTTTCAAAAGTTCTATTTATGAAAAAAAACAAGACTTTTTGTTTTAAGTAAATATATGAGTCAAAATTGACCTGTAACACCATAGATATTAATATGGTTGATAATGTTAAAAAAAAACTAGCTGATTTACTGAAGTGATTTGCTGTAATACCTCCTAGTAACATAACCTTTGATTTATTTATATCATTTAGAGGTTTACCATTTCTTAACTGTGAATAACTGTGTTGAGGGTATGGGTTTTATGACTGATTTGAGACTGATCCCGGTGTTAATGTTGATAGTAACAGAAACTCAAGACAGCAAAATCAATAGCAAGAATCACAATTACACAATGTTTTTCAAATTTTTACTTGAAAATAAATCAGGTAGGATTTGACACATCAGCAAGACCAAAGAGATGGTGGTGCCTACTTCAGCAGTCAGGAGGAGCTGGCTGCGGCTCTATCCATCACTGGTTGAGGCGGTTATGGAGTAGACGTACTGAGGTGATCCTAAGGAGGAGCCGCCATAGAATATAACTGCTCAGAAAGCTGAGCTCTGTCAGCAATAACATCCTTTGGACCTTCTAACACACCTTCACTGAAAGTGTCATGGCATTTTCTATGGCCTGCTGGCTCCTTTTCATCACCCTGCAGGACAAGAACCGCCTACACAACATCGTCAAGGTGTCTTCAGAGATCACTGGACCTCTTACTTGCTTCGTGACGACTGCATATGAGCGGCAGAATCACTGCCTGGTTGCCCGTATCCTCAAGGACTCCTCCTACGCGATTTCTCCTGCGTTTGAGTGACTGCGTCTGGTTGCAGGAGCTGCTGCCCGGCCTGCAGGACCAAGAGCAGGAGAGTGACCTTTGTTCCTCAGGCTGTGCTCCCCCTAAACTCTCATACTCCACAAAGATGTGAGATTGTCACCACAGGTTCAGGGACACGTGAAAACTGCCATGGTCTCAAATGCAAAAACAAAGAAAACCCAAAACATATACAAGCGAGATCCAGAAATGGAGCTTAAAACTCATTAAGAGTTGACTGAGGTGAAGTGGAAAACTGTCCTATTGTCTGATGAAAATCTGAAAGTCTTATTGGGAATCATTATCGGCATGTCCTCTGAGCTGAAGAACAAAGAACAGAGGGACCATCAGCCTTGATATCTGGGCACTAATCTGAAAACTGATAAGCTACAGTCTAATGATCATCCCTCTGGAAGAGCAGGCCAATATCTCTGGGCCTCCAGCGCAGCAAGCAGATATGAGAGCGATGGTTAGTCGACATCTGAGCCAAGATTCTCTAATCTGTGTACAGGTTATTCACGTACTAATTTATAAGGAAATGAAAAGCTTTTGCTTTCCACATGAATGATGGATGCAGTTAAAGAGTACTTACTGTAAATGTGACCAATAAAAAAACAAAAAAAGGAGCTAAAAATGCAAACTGACGACCAGTGGAATGTTAACAGCGCTTCCATGCATGTTCTACTTCAGTACCAGATATCTGGTCATAGATCAGCTTGGCAGTCCAGACTATGCACAACAAGCTTTTATTTTGACTTAAAACTTTCTGAACGCCCACAAAACAGAACTCATTATGATGTTAAATGCAAAACTGGAAGCCATGAATCTTCCTGGTTATTAGAGTCAAAACTGATCCATCTCTCCTTCGTCACATTCAGCAGCAGGTAAAAGACGACACACTTGATGCCACTGATTTTATATCTTATTGTGATGATATTATTTACATGCATAGTTAATCACAAACCTCAAAAAAACTTCCCATATCCTGCAAACACTGGCACGTTTTCATCTCTCAAATGTTCTTGGTCTGCTTCCAACTAACTTGCATCCATTTAATAAATAAATAAATAAAATGACGAGTTATTGATTTTGTTCCAATTATTATTTCTTCTTCTTTGAAAAAAAAAAAAAAAAAAATCCATCTCCAATGCTGGTACAGAACTGGGATTTAAAAAAAAACAGCATGCTTTTTATATCTGCTGCTCGAAATCAACTACAGCTTTGTCTAAATGTCACAATATGAATTCAAGCTAATATTAAGACCCATCTTTTTAATCTAGCTTTTAATTGAGCCTTTCAATCAATTATTTAACTATATTTTAGAGTTTTATCATTATTCATTTTATACTTATATTGTTGTATATTGGGGTGTGATTGCTGATTGATATTTCACAGTTTTTGGATTCCTAAGATTTTAAAGTTTTAAATTGACGTGAAAGAGATCTCACAAGTTTTATTTCCTGCTTGGGATAAATAAGAAGAAATAGACATGAAATGGGTAACATGCACATCTGTAAATGAACATTTAATTCCTAAAGTTAAAAATAAAAAGTTCTGGAGGAATACACGCTGAAGAATGAATGTTTTCCCAAGTAAGGTTTGACTTATTTCAGCAAGACATTGTCTTGTACTGGATGTAAAACATCTGTAGCGCAATGCTTCAGATGTTTCTGTTATCACTTCACTTCTTCCTGAATCTGGGTCTGTAAGAAGTCGCTTCCTGTTAAAAGCTTGTTTTTTTTTCCCTTCTTCCAACTGCTTCCTCATTTGAAGTTGAAGATCCCATCATACATCTGCTTCAACAAGCCCACAGTCATCTGGACGAAGAAGGCAGCACTGTGACAAACATGTTCTTCCATTTAACACCATCCAGCTGCTTGACTACGTAAGAAACTCCAGAAGACACAGGTGGACGCCTCCACAATCACCTGGATCACTGACTAGCTGGCAAGCAGATCACCGTTTGTGAGACTGAATGGTTGAAGGTCTGAGCAGGTGTCCAGCAGCTCAGGAGACTGTACTCTCACCATTCTCTCTGTACACCTCAGACTTCCGGTACAAGTCGGGAATACTCAGATTACTCTGCAGTTGGGGGTGTATCAGTGATGGACAAGAGTACAGAGAACTGGTGGACCTCTTGGTGGCAGAGTGTGGGGACAATCACCTCATCTTAAATGTGAACAAAACAAATGAGATGATTGTGGATTTTAGGAGAATCAGGTTTATGCTTAAATGTTTTTCCATCATGGGAGAAGAAGTGGAGGTGGTGGAGGAGTTTAAATACCTCAGTGTTCACCTGGGCAACAGACAGGACTGGGGACAACACTGATTCTGCTTATGAGAAGGGACAGAGGAGACGTTATTTCTTGTGGAAGCTGAGGTCCTTCAGCATTTGCAGCCAGATGTTGCGTATCTTCTATAAGTCTGTTGAGTTCAGTCCTATCTGCAGTCATCTTTTGGAGAAACTGAACAAACTGATAAAGAAGGCTGGCTCTGTTCTGGGGACGGTCCTGGAGCTGATGGTATAAAGGAGAATACTTTATAAAATGGAAATCAACATGGACAACCCTGAACATCCTCTAATTCAACAACTGAGTGTCTTCAGTCAGAGACTTCAGATCCGCTGGAACACTCACCCCTACAGGAGATCCTTCCTGAAACAGCTTGAACCATCTATAATGAATCTTTGAAGGGGAACTGTTGGTTTTGTTGATGAAAACTGCCCTGTCATGACAGCCCTGTATAAACAGAATTACAACTAGGTGAAATACAATGAAATTTTAAGTATTCTCGTGAGTGGCAATTGTTTTGTTCTTTAGATTTTTGTAATTCACCACTGACAATTTAGATGTCTGTTATCAGTCACTCATCTGGTCTCTGGTCACGGCCGCTGAGTGAGAATTTAAATAAACTGAGTGGGGATTAGCTTTCCGAGGCGGCATAGTTGCCTCGTGTCTTTGGGCGTCAGAGCGTTTAAACAAAACCGGCAGAGAGATAAGTGTCTCTTCACAGAGAATCGCTCTGACACTTCCTGCTCCTGGAAACTGCTCAGCTTTAAACATTTCTCAAATCACAGAGATGTTAACGGAAATGCCAGCACAGGGGGGTGTGTATCCTCCCACTGTACAGTCTGAAGGAACACATATAAATGTAAATGTATGTAAATTGTTCTGCTTGTCGAGGGGCCCAAGTGTCAGCTTCATTTATCAAAGAAACTAAAGGGCTCAGAGATTTAAATGTTTTGTAATGAATCCTTAAACTAATTTTCTTTCTTTCCGTTGAGGAGACGTGTTGGCTGAGCTCTTCAGATGTGCAGGAACAAAGCGTTGAAAAGCACAATTAAAGTGTCTCCCCTTGACGTCTTCTCATTTGGTGACTTATGTGGTAGGAGTAGAAAACTCTAAGATTAAAAAAAATGAAGAAAAAAATCTCTTGTAAAAGCAAAGGTGTTTATTTTCAACAAACAGTATTTTGTCGATAAACCAAACATCCAGAAGTCTGGGAGGAAAAAAAACAAACATATTTCAGTGTCAAATCACTCACACTCACATCACTATTATTCACCGGTTACAACCACAGACAACACTTTAATTAACCAGGGCATTGCCAAGAAAAACTACACCACATGATCAAAATATTGTAATAAACTAAACTACCTACTGGAAATAAACTTCAGCATTTAGTGTAATGAAATATACTGTCACCCACAACGGCCTGGCTTAGTGATGCGTTTACGTGTTGTTTTGGGGCAACAATGCAGGTTTATGGCACATAGGGATCAAATATACGGGTAAAATGCTTTGGATACGTACATACTGTTTTCCCTGCATAAAGATCAGATCTGAGGTGGACAACTTAGATAATTGCTTTATTTATATTTAACTGTCAGTCTGTTGGCAAGATTATACAAAACCTGGAAGTCAAATATTGTGAATCTTGGTTGAGTTTCGAGCACAAGACCCGGTCAGAATGTTTGCAATGTTTCAGGTTTAAAGCAGCACATAGGACTATGTCAATACATTTCTTTTAATTTAATTTGAAATAATAGTTTTGTTTTCTTTTAGGAGGTGTCATCTTGCTTTTGTAGTTTCCCGTCCTTGGTGAAAGTCATTTTGGACTCCCGTCCCAGTCGTCTCCTGCGACAGCTACATGTCACTTTACCACAAATATGTCACACATCACCAGCTATGAAACTAGCTCACAGAGCTGCAGAGGAGGCTAAGCTTAAGGTCAGAAGTAAAAGAAAAAATGAGAGCGTGATGGAGAGAAAGAGCAAACACCAGTTAATCTCTTTACCCTCCAAGCCTTCAGGGATGCAAAAGTTCCTTTGTGCTTCTTTAAAGGTTGAAATAGAGCAGCAGCTCTGGCACTGGATGCTCTCACTGTGTGATCGCATTATTATTAATGATATCATTTTTTACTTTTTATTGAATTTAACAACAGCGAGAAACTTACAGCAAACCATTAGCTTTCAGTTCTGGTGGCAGACGTATTTAAGAAGAAGTTTGTGGTGTAACTTGCTTATTTCCACTAAATTTGGGTTATTAACCACAATCAAGTAACATAAAAAAAAAAGAAAAAGAAAAATCAGGTATTTGAATGAGAGGCAATTGTAAAAGTACATCAAGCCACACCTAAATTAGAAATAACTTTGCCATTTTTGTACTATATTTAAATCATGAAATCATACAGTGTTCTGGATGGTCCTCAACATTAAATGTCTGTGTGTTATTAGCGGATGTTGCTAATTTGCTAGCAACCACACGTCTCTCTCTGTAAGGCGCCCACAGACAATTTGTATCGTAATAGAAGCGACATAAATAAACTTTAATTAACCTCAGTTGAACTGAAATTTAACACAGATGGAAGAAGAGTGCCAGCTTATTTCTGTAAAAAATACAGAAAAGAAAAAAGTTAAGTTTCTTTGTGATCGCTGCTCTCCTTTTTTTTTCTTTTTAAAAAAGAATGATTTCTC